>RJWT010004212.1:0-34028 GCA_004365215.1 Cuniculus paca | reverse complement strand
TGAAATTCACCCATGTGACTCTGAACCATTTCATCCATGAGCATGATCTCAAGTTGCTTTTATCCACCTGCAAAAGCCTTGAGATTATCTTCCTTTATAGCTGAGTAGGTTTCCACCACGTAAAATGCCATGTCTTTCTTATCCATTCTGCAGTTGATGGGCAGGGTACCCCTACTTTTTTTCTGGCTCCCTGTCACATAGGGGGGCATTGTTCCCTCTCCTTTAACTTTCAGTCTATGAATTTTCTTTCTAGTTAAATGTGTTTCTTGTATATAGCATATTGATGGATCCTGTCTCCTGATCCACTCTGCCTGTGTTTCTTTCTATTGGTGCACTGAGGCCCTCTTGCACTGCATTGTCTCTGCCATGCCATTTTCCTGCCATTGGCTCCCTATTTTTCCTCTCCATTCAATCCACTGGCCCCACTTGATGGTCCCCCTCTGCCGTTGTTCCTGAGACCATGGCCTTTTTTTTTTTTTTTATCTCTTTCTAAAATGTCCTTTAGTATTCTTCGTAGAGTTGGTTTGGTGGTCATGAATTCCCTGAGTTGTTCTTTGTCATGGAAGCATATTGTTTCTCCATTAATTTTGAAAGAAAGTTTTGCTGGGTACATCAGTCTGGGTTGGAGGTTGTTTTCTTTCGGGACTTGCAATACTTCAGCCTCTTCTAGAATTAATGGTTTGTGTTGAGAAGTCTGCCATGATTCTGATGGGTTTTCCTTTATAGGTGATATGTTTCTTTTCTCTTACAGCTTTTAATATTCTGTTCTCGAGTAGAATTTCTGGGATCTTTATTATATGTCTGGGTGTAGATTTGTTTTGATTATGGCTAGCTAGAGTTCTATACGGAAAAGAGGCATTATTTTGCCAAAGCATATTGCTAATGGAATATACTTTTGGATATTCTATCTTGTAGGTTTATTATCACCCTGAAATTTTAGTCACCCATTTGACCCCAAGAGAAATATTTTTACTCTGGGATCCTCCAGATTCTGTGTCTTTTCACCATTGTTTTATAACTATTTTGGACGTTGAGAACAATAAGTCAGAAGAGGCATTTGTTGAAAAAAATCAAAATAACAGCAATAATTGGAGATCTTAAGTCTTTTCATCATTACCTGATATATCTATTCAGTGTTTCACAAAAAGGAACTGTAAGTTGCCTTCAGAAACCTATTTCAGTTTTTACAGGTAAGCTTGAGTGGACTCATATTACCTTTTAATAAAAATGTAAGCTGTATTTTCAAAATTTTTTGAAAAATAATTCAAAAATTTCGAAGTATTTTATTGAAGTTTAAGTTAATATCAGTCCTTTATAGGTACCAATACTCATGGTTGAACATGTGTTTGAATATTGAATCACACCAGGGATTTAGCTCAGTGGTCTAAGTACCTGCCTGGCAAGTGCAAGGTCATGAGTTCAACCCCTGGTGCCACAAAAAAATATAAATAAATAAATAAATAAATAAATAAATAATAAATGAATGTTGAATCACAATTCTAAGCTTGGATTCTACATACTAAATTCATTTAGACTTAGTATGTGAACTTTTAAAGAATTTTCCAATTTGTATTTCTTCCTGAAAGAATTCATAAAAATCATCTTCCTTCAGCCATTTCGAAGAAAACAAGAGACACTAGGGTAGTCATTGTTGATTTCCTGTCATTATGTTTTGAAGACCTGTATTGCTTGCAGTGTTCTGTTCTGATATGCCTTGTTGTGTTTAACTCTGTTCTGTTCTGCTTTGTTTTATTCTCTTTAAAATAAAAAAGTCATCTCCCTTATCATAATGTTGTATGGAAAATAAATTTATAATAAATTTACCACAAGAGAAATTACCCTATGTTCTTTTTTGGTAATCCTACATCTAGGAAATTATACAGTGTCATAAATTGAACTCTAGGGGGCAGTCTCATCCTGTGAGTTTATCAGCAAATGCATTTCTCCTCTCAGCATCTCATGATGGTTTATGTCTTGTCCTAGGATGTAATTATTAATCTATCATTTAATTAATCATTATATTTATTCCCTTGAGTGCAAAGCAATTTCTGTGAAGACTCAAGTGCTACCTTGCAGAAAGAGTGGATTACTAAGAACATTTTGGTAGTATATCCTAGAGTGTGGTGTGTGGTGGTTGGATTTGTATATTTAACTTGCTGTGTATAAAGGTATTTGCCAGGATTTTACCAACTAAGTGTTGATTGTACTGAGATTCACAATATGGAAACCCTTCATTTTACCAGCTGTCAATTAGTATTCCTATAGTTATTGTGAATGTTAGAGATTCTTTGAAAATAACAAAAGTTACAATTTAATGCTTATAAAAGTGAACATTTAATGGAAAAGTATTTGGCATTACAAATATTAAGAGAAATATTTTTTCCAACTGGACACTAGACAGTAAATGTTTTCTTTTTCTAGAGTTCAGACAAAGTACTCTTCAACTAGCAAATGTTCAGTTCACTCTCTTAGACTTTAATTTCCTTCCTTCCTGTGGCTCTGGGGATCAGAACCTAGACAGTTCTATTTCTTCCTGAAAATGCCCTAGGTTTCATGATTATCTAAGTCTAACATTGCCTTGGAATTAAGCACTTGATCTGAGTCACAATGTCTAGATTTGAATCTACATCTCACTATTTGAGGATCTCTGGATAATACTCAATCTGTTTATGCCTCAGTTTCTATGTTTTTAATATGGGAAAAATGATAGCATGTGTATGTCATGGAACTGTTCTGAGAATAGTTGATGTAATAAATGAAAGGACATAGAATGGGGCCTGACATGTAGTTATATGTTCTATAATTATTGTATTCACAAAAACATACTTTTATACTAAGCACATATATATTAATAGTATAAGATGTTTGTGAAAAAATATTCCTAGGTTCTTACTCAAGTATGATTATTTTAACAATCACTGAGATTAAGAAGGTAGAAAATAAAAATTTTGTAGATTGTGATAAATATTAGCGGGAAGAAAGAAAAGTGAAAGAGCATAACTGAAGAAGGATGGAGAATTTTGCTATAAATAGGCTGTACAGGAAAGAAGTTGCATTTGGGAAGAGGACTAAAGGATAAGAAGGGACCAGCATGGGACAACATAGAAGAAGGGTACTCAGACATGAATACAAACATGAAGGCTGAAAGATAGGGGAAAGCTTGGTGCATTTGAAAACAAAAGGAGCAATGTCTGCAGTATATTTAATTAGAAAGAATAAAGGTAAGAGAAATGATTTGGGGGAGGTATCCAATGGTCAGATCACAGGGATATGATGACTAGTATTTTTAAGTTTCTTCTTAAAGATTGAAGAATATAGGAGGAAGCCTTCAAGTGTTTTATGCAGGAGAGAGATAATATGACCTATGTTTCCCTCTGGCTATATGTAAAGAATTAATTATAAAGGGATAAGGCTGAACACAGAACTGAGTAAGAGGATGTTGCGGAAATTCAGACAAAAGACCATGGTAGACAAAGGTGTGGACAGAAAGAAAGATAAATAGTTGACAGTGTGGAAGCAGGAGTCTTGTGATGAAGGAAGGAAAGGAGAAACCTAGGGCTTTAACTTGGGTGAGTTGGAAGAATGCCGCTGATACTAAAGAAGTGCAGATTATATTTTTACAGGCATTCTGGCCAACAATAATGGCAGCGTTATTGAAAAAAAAAATGAATCGATCCAAAATATTATGTGCCAACAATATCTACACTCAACCAGTTATGTATCCTATTTTACCATTTTGAGACTAAAACTAAATTAATATAAAGTACTTCCATGCTTGAATTTCTAAGAAAACCTATTTAAAGATAATTATTATTGGAAGTAGTTGTAAAAGAGAAAACAAGAATGAGATACAAAGAGGAATTACTTTATGTCTGTACAATAATCCATTGAATATTTATTGGCAGAACAGAAGAACTAAAATGTAAAGATGGGAATGTCAAATTTATCAGTTATTGGGAGTATGAGGATAGAGGATGTCCCTGTACTATCCAAAGACCTAGATTTTCCCTTGAAAATATTTTAAGACTTTTAGTAAAATGTTTTTTAATTGCCTTCCAGGTTAAATGTCCTATAATTCTTTGACCCTAGGATATTTTGCAAATGTCAGTCCATCTGCCATCTAAAATATAAACTTTTAGGTTTTACTTTCTAGACAGTGAAATAGCACATTGTTCTAGATCTCTAGCTCAAGGAGAGTTCTTAGCTCTGTTTAATTCAATTGTTTGTGATACTGCTATTTAACATGCATACTGAAATATATTAATATACGCAACTCCTAAGAAAATCAGTAGCATTTGGGGCTTAAAGTCAGGACAGAGATCTTGCCAATGCTGTTATCTGATATATAATTAATTCCCAGTTTAGTATCTCTGATCATTTGAGACTTTGAAATTCATTTCTATATCTCCAGTAAGGTGGACTTGAGCCTCCTCTCCAGAACATTGTAGAGAAAATCTATTTCCTGATTCATCTGAGAGGTCATGAAATTTTAGAGACATCCAGTAGTTGTCCCTCATGCCTATATTATCTTTTTTCCTAGGGAGTTACCTCTAATTCCTGCAAACACTCACCATATCTCATATTTCTACTGAGTGTTCCTCTCACTTCTAAGGCTTGATAATCACTTTCAGCAACACCAAATTGTCAGTTGTCACTTTTCCTTGTTTTAAGCTCCTGAATCAAATATTAACCTGTCCCAGTAAATACACATATAAGTTAAATATTTCTCTCACAATCACTCAACACATCTTTTTTTGTATTTTAAAGAGAAAAAATAACAAAATTTCAAATCACAATAATTAGAGGGTAACAATGGTTAATGCATTGCATATTGTTATCTTTCAATTAGTTATCCAGAGTACAAGATATCATTCTTTTTAATGAACAAAGAGAAATTAGCTATCATAACTACTATATATATATATATATATATATATATATATACACACACAGACATACATATATTATTTCTTTCTGCTTCTCACATTAGGGAGACAATATAATGTTTACACATGTGAGTCTGATTCATTTCACTTAGGAGTATGGTCTCTAGTTTCATCCATTTACCTATAAATGTCTCAAGTTTATTCTTCGTATGGCTGAGTAGTACTTCATTGTATAAAAATACCACATCCTTTTTATCTATTCTTTGGTTGATGGACATTTAGGTTGTTTCCAAGATCTAGCTGTAACAGATAACACATCTTTGATACATAAAATTTACATCACATTTATTTCTTTTTCACACACATTGAAGTAGTAAAGTCCAGAGAGTCATTTGTCTTTTAATGAACTTTACAAGTGTGTAGAAGAAAATACAATTTGGACATACACTTATTTCCATTTCCCTTTTTAAATTTATCTGTCTGTCTCTCTCATTTTTACTTAGAATTTGATCTCCAGTTGTGATTGTGCCCATGAGGCATAATGTGTCCTTGGGATGAAGGAGTGCTTATGAGCACAGACCTTGGTGCCAGAAGGACAGCGTTACAATCCCGGCTTTATGGCTTAGCAACTTCCTCCTTTGTGAAATCATCCCAGCTCTTTTGGTCCTCAGTTCCCTTCTCTGTAAGTGGGAATGATAATATTGCTACCTACTTTATGAACTCTGTATAATTTTTTTTTTTTTTGCGGCACCAAGGATTGAACTCACGACCTTGCGCTTGCCAGGCAGGCACTTAGGCTGCTGAGCTAGATCCCCAGCCCTGGTGTTTTTGAGACAGGGTCTCACTATGCCGTTCGGGCTGGCCTTGAGCTCACTTTGTAGCCCAGGCTGGTCTCGAACTCACAACGATACTCCTGTCTCAGGCTCCCGAGTGCTGGGATTACAGGCATGAGCCACTACGCCCGGCTTTTGAACTCTGTGTAATTTAATAATTTGAACAATGCTTGCTTGACCAATGAACACCACGAGAGCATCAGTTTTGTACTTTTTATTTCTCAAAGGGGTAGAGTGGTGGCAGGCATAGTGAGAAGTCAAGTTGGTAGCGTCTTGTGTCGTCTCCCCTTGTTGGAGTGATTAACTCTACACAGGTTTTATTGTGAACAGGAGAATAAATAGGTTTCCTTTTTTCCCTGTCAGTGAAGAAAGATAAATTCTAGATTAGTTTGGGTATCCCTGAAATCTCATTCTATTTGCCTATAATAACAGCTTTTGGATTTGGCTTAGTATAATACATCTTGTATTGCAAAACTCACAAAACCTTTGATGTTACCACTTCACTTGGTATAGCTTTTATAGAAAAACACAAAATGGTAGAGATCATAGTCACAGAGATATAAATCTGTCAGAAATCTCTGGGATGGGGTAATATTTTCTTTTTTTATTAATGAAATCTTCCATGTAAGCTTCCAGATGTTTGGATGACAGTGTAGAGGTCTATCCCATTTGGACCCTCTATAGTTTTGGCGACTGTCTTGTCTGCTTTTATAGCACATTTACCCCATTTCCCAACAAGCAGAATTGTAGAAAAAAACCATGATTAGCCACTAGAGAGGATGATATTGACTTTATACATTTTTACAACTGACACCAAATTATACCTTTTTGAAGTCTGTCTTCAACATGGAAGAGTATTTGTTCTATGACGATAGTAGTACTCATTTTCCATTCTTAAATCTTTTAATTCCTGCTCAAGACATATAAAGAAGCTTTCACAGATCATTGCCTCCAGATTCAGATGGATGGGATGCTTCTGGAATGTCACCCTAGCTTTGGAAAAGCCACGAATACTGTAAGACCTTTGTAAGTGAAAAGTGCTCTATAGAACTTACAGGAAAAAAACCCCTCACAGACAATAATAGTAACGACAGAAAAATAAAAGGTTAGATACTCTAACTGGAGAAAGAAAACCATGGTAAGAGTGCTGTGAAACCCACAAGCATATCATATGGAATTTGTTATGGTTAGTGTATAGAACATTTCCTCATCTCACCACTGAGAATGGAAAAACCAAGAAGGTTGCAAGTTATAGCTGAATCAGTTGATGGGGATATTGCACTGATTTTGTGTCCTATAATACTGACTGTAGGCATCTGTGAAAATCCTTTCACCGAGGGCTGCCTCTGGGTGAAGTGGCAGAGTCACATTATGTACCATTTAACAGTAACTTAGAACAAGTTCCATTGCATCAAACCAGATGTTGCAATAAAACTGAAAAGTCCATCTGATTATTCCCTGGAGGGAAAAAAATGTTTTTTCGTTTTTTTAAAGTATGTGTACTTTAGAAGGAGCTACCTGCCAGGAAAAGAGATAGACTTAAGGAAATAATCCACAAATAGAAGCGAAATTAAAATTAACCTGAGGGAAAAAACATAATGTGAGTAGAAATTGTCTAAAACTTCACATCTGCTTTGAATAGCATAGCAGAGGACTGAGGCACAGGAAAGCTCTTTACCAGAGGTCAGCGAGAGTGTAACATGTAAATGAACCCTTCCTCCAAACTTGCCAGAATTGCGTTTCTAAAAATGAAATGCCACACCTGCTCAAAATGCCTGTCGCCTGCAGGATCCAGTCTGATCTCCTTGGCCCAGCAAACAAAAAGCTTCTTACAGATAATGTTGAGGTTTGGAGGTGGCCCTTCCAAGCCCAGTTCTCATTCCTCACACACACCCCTGCCTTACCCACCCTGAGTTTTTGTCAGATGCCTAGTACTGCTCTGGATGCTTTATGCATGAAAACAGTCTTCACAGTGGCCATGCAACGCAGATGCTGTTGTCGTTTCCATTCAGGGATGAGGAAATCAAATCATAGAGTGACTGAGTAATTTGCCATAGAATACCGTGCCAATGAAGAACTGAAAGAACTTGGTATTCCTTGAACACTGGATGATGCCTTTTGGGTTGTGTCTTGGTCATGTTTTTCTCTTTCCCTGGATGTCCTTTCCACTGCCTCTCTCCCTTCATGTGCTCTCTATCTGATAAACTGGGGGTGCCTTTTAAGAGTCAGATAAGCCTCTTCAATTCTAGGAAGCCTCCCTAGTTAGTCCTGCTTGGAACTGATAACTTCCCACTCTACTTTAAACGATGATTTGCTCATGTCACTAGCTCAGCTTTGATGATTTTGGGGTTCTAGTTAGTGATCAGTGAATCTCTTTCCTGAACTGGGTTATTCTTTGGAATTAGGAACCTGGTCTTATTTTTATTTGATGACAACCATTCATATAGGCTTTTAAAAGTATTTATTTAATAAGTAGAAGAACAGGTAAAAAATAGAAGAAATTCAAATTCTTTTGTTTCTTGGGACTATTATTAACAATCAAATAAATTGTGATCTTTAAGTGTTTCACCTTAAAATGTTTCTTGAAATTTTTAATTTCTCTGTAATATTTTCTAGTTTCCTGTATATATGTCTTGTAAATTTTGTGGTGAGATTTATCACCATTTTATATTTTAACACTCTTGTAACTAACATGTTTTCATTACCATTACAGTTGTTTTGCAACAAATATTAAACATTTTTTTAAAAATATTCAAAAAACAAAGTTAATTATGTACATCCACTATACATGTACAAATAGATTGTCTGAATATCCATCTTATTTTTTCTTACCCTGTTGTAGTAAACATAGTTATAATGCAAAGACATTCATACTCTCACAAATTCTAGAACATTTTAGAAAGAAGACAGAAATATTGCTTTAAAACTTTAAAAGTACTAGTGATAAATAGCTCTTTTTATCTTTCAGAGCCCAAACCAGTTCAGATTGTTAGCCTATATGAAAATTATAGTATGTCCATATCCTTATTTGCTCAACAACTCGATATTGGAATATTTGGTGGCATGTGAATTGTTATTGAAGGAGGGCCAAATGTAAACATGCTTTTAAAATGTGATAGTAAAATAACTGCTGATGATTTAACTCCAGGCACAGAATAAGATTTCTTTGTTTCCATTATCAGTGTGATTAACTTAAGCAATGTTTTATGTGCCTACACTAAAAAATATGTAAATAATTTTATACTTGCATACATTTTTTTCATGATTTCAGTTTCGTGTATCATTTCAAATTAATTATATTCACTAATGTAATTATAGTCAAGGATCTTATAATAATTTTACATGCCTCACTAGTGAGCTTGATCTTTCATTGCTCAAATACATAGATAAAGCAAATGCTTTGTAAAACTGAGATAGAGAGCTTTTCCTCTGTCCATTAACAAAGCACATGTTTAAATTTTAACCAAAACTTTAAATGACTTAATCTAAGAGTGAGGAATGTGACTAACTTGAAGCAGGTTGTGAGAATTAGAATATCTCTCCAGTCTTAAGGCCCTGATAACATCTCAGAGCACATAATCCACATGATCTGAGGCTTGTTTTCTCTGTCTGTGCTGCCATTTGTCTGGAAAGAACTAGGGCACATTTTTCTTAGCTCTTTGACTATTTACAAGTAATATTTGTTAATATAAAATATTTGTTTATATCAGATAATTGCATTTTGGAGATTTGTATTGATTTATCTTTAAGTCACTTAAAATTTTACAAATATTAATTTTGAATACTTGGGATATATGAAATTTATATAAGATATTCAGCTAGTAGTTATAGAGATGAATGGAAAACAACAGTAAATGCCACAGAAAAATCATGTAGAGTTCTAAAAACTTGATAATTCTGACTGTAACATATCCAGTTTCTTGCATTATTTGCTCTTGTCCGTGAGCTTTTGTATATATCATATATCACCATGTTTCTTTTCCAAAAACTTTGAATTTTGCATTTCTTTTTAAACTCTACCTTTGACTAGCATTCTCCCAATCTGATGTCACAAACCACTGATTTTGGACAGTGTTTTGGCATATATATACTCACCTCAGTATATTTGTATTTTGTTTTTACTTGCAGTTTCTGTGTACTTTTTGTGTTTGTATTCTTTGCCATTCTTCTTTATGTTATAATTCATCATGGACAGTATTTTCTATTTGGCAGTTCTTCTGTATAAAAGTAGTTATTGGTTGATCATCTAAGTAAATCATATCATTTTATAAATCAGCAAAACTAGTATATAAGATGATAATCTAAAACTGCCATTTTTCTAATTTTTCTGAAATATTTTTTGTTTTGATAAATGGGATCTTTAACATAGTAAAACAGCACACTAAACATCATCAGATTAAAGTTATTTTAGCTTTAGTGTTTATGTGTTTAACAGTATATTCTTTTACTCTCTTTTCTAACCCTCATATTTCTCTTGTCTTTTTTAGCTTAGGCTAATATTCTCAGGAGGCTTTAATAACTTCATTCCTTTCAATACTGTTTTTGCTCCTGTGCTTTTGCTCCTGAGTAGTTTTTGCTGCAACATGCAAATTAGCTATGAATAATAGCATTCAAAATGGCTGTCAGTGCTGCAACTGATCATCATCTTTTATAGACTGACATTATGTGTGTAAACAACTATTTTTAATCAAAATAAGACAGATAGATTAATAAACTTTAGTGTCTTTTTCCCTCATTATGATTTTTATTTCTTTTAAGGGATAAATAAGAGAAACTCAATTAGAAAACGTCTAAGACTAACTCAAGTGCGTTATGTTTGAATAGGTCTGAAAGTAACATCAGATGTCAATGAGGGCAGTGTTACAGGCTCTTCTGTAGAAATTCTCTGGAATCGAGCTTATGGGAATTTCCAGCATTATGAAATCACATATAAAAGCTATGCTGCTGCTTTCATGGTATGTTATAAAGGCTCTTGGAGGAATTAAATTTGAGTCTTTCATGCTGAAACCAGTATTACTGCATTCTTACATTAGATAGTAGTGAAACTAACCCCCTAATTTTTAATTTTTTATTTATTTTTTAATTTTTTGCTTGTGTTCAGTTGTGGGGCTTTTCTTAAATGAGTACAAGGTAATTTATTCCTTTGGGTTGATAGGTCTAGAAAGACATTCAAGAAACAGCAACATCCTCTAATTTGGGTCCAGCCACAGTGTGCTTCTTTTCAAATCAGACTGAAAAAGATTTTAAAAACAGTACCTCTAACATAAAAGAAACACAAACAGGTAAAACAGTGTGTGTACTTTAAACATTTCTTTGATATTCAAACATTGAATTGATTCTTTTGGGGAAGATTCAGTAAATAGTTCATTCTTCCTGGTTTTTCTTTGTGACTAGTGTTTTTTGTATCTGTTTCTGCTTTCCCTAATATGGATTTTCACAGTATCATTTGTGTCTGTATTGTCAGATGGTGGACTTGCTAACTGCGTGGGGTCTGCCAGATTCTCCATTTGTGCTTTAATTTCTCCATTGTTCAGTTAAGCAGACAATGAAGTGCCACTTTTTCTGTGTAAGCAGCGTACTCCCAGTGGCAGATGGTGATTTATTTCATGGTAGTCATAGGAAATAAAAGATGATTGGGAATGGTGTACGCAGAATGTATAAATTGTCATCTATTCAGTGAAGTAAAATTGTCAACAATTCTAAAATAACTATTTTGGCTGTGGGAACATTGATTTATGCATTTCAAACTTGGTCATGGCTGGCATGTTTTTATTGTACTATCAAAGGATGAGATTGAGAGAGAATATCTTGACAGTTTAGCTCCTTTCTTATACATGGGAGAATTTTAAAGAGAAACAAAATATGTGTTGTACTTTTTCTAATTTTACATTTTTCCTCAGGAATGAAGGGGGATATGTCATAGCTAAATTTCAATTAAACTTTCCTGCTTATTAACCTTACCAATATTTGGTATTTAAATATGATAAGTGCCTAAAATAATAAAATAATTAAATTTCTGAAATTGATAGTTTTACAAGACCAAGATACAACCTACGTCCTTCATTTTAGTGGAAAGGGAAAATTTGGGTACAACCCTACTGGCACACACATTGGCTTTAGTTCAGAGTTTAAAATGATTCTGTTTCGATATCTCCCTCTTCCTTCTCCAGCTCCTCCTTCTCCTCTTCCTCACCCTCCTCCTTTTCCTTCTCCTTTCTTCTTCCTTCTCCTCCTCCTCTACCTCTTCTTCCTCCTCTGCTTTTTCTTCCTTCTTCCTCTTTTTTTTTTTTTATGGTACTGGAGATTGAACCCAGGGCCTTTGCACTGAACTATAACCCCATTCCTTTTTATTTTGAGACAGGGTCTTACTAAGTTGGTTGGGCTCAGAATTGGGGGTCCTCTTCCCTCAGCCTCCCAGACTACTGGGATACAGGTTAGTGCCACCAGACCCAGCCTTCTCTTGTTTTACTTTTAGCCTCTCACCTCCACACTGAACAAAGGAATGTCTTAGTTTCCTTCAGAGTTTGCAAAGGGTTGAACAAATTCTGAGAGTGTTCCAGGGCTGTTTGAAAGCAGGTATTTTATGCTGTAGAAAATGTGGTTTTACTGTCTATACTTTTATCAGTACAGTCACAAGTGCATTTGAGTTTATGCCCCATCATACAGGCTCATGTAGAAACTTCGTGCGCCTTCAACTGGAAGTCTTCGGGGTGGGTACATTATTTTAATACCTAGTGAAAGCTCCATGAAGGAAATCTTGCTTTCCAATAAAATGTATGACAAAGCAAAAAGAAAGTATATCGAGTTACGTGGGACATAAGATTAACAATTTATATATATTTTTAGAAAGGTATGTTAGCAGGCTAATCTAAGTAGAAATTAGAAAAATTCTCAAGACAACTTACTGGTCTACAATGCAATCAATAAGTTTGACAGACAGTAACTGATTATTTTTGCAAGTAAATAGTGAATTAATTCAGGATATAGTCATATTTATATGCATAATGTGCAATTTTTGATTTGAATGAAATTTCTCTGTGTAAAAGCTATGATTTCTTATTAACCATTTGTGCTTAGTTAAGCATAATGAATTATTTTTCTGATAGATGATAAAAAACCAAAACATGTAAAGTTCTTTCTGCAGATAGTGTGAGAAAATGGAATTTTCCAAATATTTCTCAGCTAATTGTTTTAATATGTGACTTTTACTTAATCTGTGAGACAGTCACATTTAATAGCCATTGTCTAGGGACTGGCTTTTTAATTAATGCAGTGGTTACCAAGGGACTAAAAAGAAGCCATCCTGCTGTCCTCATGGTTAGCACTTGTAAGTTCATTTTAAATTTAATTAACTTTTCATGAAGAAAAAAGAGGTAGTTGTGTTTAAAGCTTCTAGCTAATTAAGGATGAATGACTATGAAGTGGTTGATGATGTGGTTAAAAAGTAAAGGGGTACTGAATTTACATGGAGAATGTCTGAATTATACTCCTGCTTCTGTCACTTATTACTCATGTGACCTTGGGCAAAACAGTTAACTTCTCATTTAGAAAATGAGAATAATCATTTTTTTCCCAGGTAAAGAAACCTTCTTACTAAAATCAAATGGGAAGTTTTTTTGTAAAAGTACAAGTACTGTAAATCCCCAAGGTATTATTGATAAGAAATACTCATTATTATTCAAATACTTTGACTACATCTGTGAACATCTTATGAAAAAGCAACTGTACAGTGCTAGATGTGTTGGTGTATGCCTGTAATCCTAGCAGTCAGGAGGCTGAGGCAGGAGAATAACATAGTCAAGAGCAGCCTGAACTACATGGTGAAACCCTGTCTTAGAAAAACAAGCAAACAAACAAACAAACAGCAACAGCAAAATTATAGAGTGTGAAAACATGGATGGTGCGCTTTTTTGAAAGCATTATTTGGGTTCAGTTTGTGTCTTCAGACTGTATGAGCATTGCTTACATACATGCTTCCCTTGAAATGTGTCATTATTCTGAAGAACTCCTTCATTTATGTGTCCCAGTTCAAGTGCCATTGTGTTTTTAGCTATGAGAGGGACCTGAAGTTCAGAAGTTACCCTGCGAAAGGAGAGAAGGCACTTCATGCAGCCATTGCCACAGATGTAGCTCAGTGGCCCAGTGCCTGCCTGGCAAGCACAAGGTCCTGAGTTCGATTTCTGGCACCCCCCCCAAAAAAACCCCAAAAAACAGCAATAATCAACTCTTTGAAAATAAATTTAAAAATTTGAGCGAGTGTTATACATCAGCATGGTACTATGTGCTTAAATCATTACATTGAATTTTTGCAGCTTGTCCAAATATAGGGTAAAGCTCAGGGGAGTTCGTAACTCATTACTGAAGATGAATTTTAACCCAGAATCTCATCTCTGCAACTAGTATGACACTGTGCTACCTCTTATAAAGATCATTCTAGAAACATCAGAAATAGATGAGAAAAGGCTTTGCTTTTTACAGTGGTCCTCATTATTTTATATCACTGAAGGCTCAGTTACTTCTTAGATTTGAACCCTGTCATTCTTACTGTCACTGTCCTCACTGTCAGCATTGCTGTTGTCCTCACACTGAGTGTGTCATATTAAATGCCTTTGTCAGGCGCTCTGCTTAGAATTTCTTTTGCTTATATCACTTAACTCTGAATGACAACCTTTATTTCATCCATCTTAATGAGATGCATAATTTTACATGTTTTACAAATGAACAAACTGGTTTAGAGAGTAAAGTAGCTCCTATCAAAGGACACAGATGGCTGGGGCGCTATCTCCGTGGTAGAGTGCTTGTCTAGTCGGTGCAGGGCTCTGGGTTGAATCTCTAATTCCTTCCAAAAAAGGACACAGATTTTTTTGTTTGTTTGTTTCTACAAACCCGTGTGTCAAGGGAAAAAACACACAGATTTGAACTTGTATTTACCTAATGTCAAATTCTGACCTGTAACCATCATACTTGAATGGAAAGGCCACTATCATGTTCTACTATTCTGGCTCTGTGACTTTATGTAAATCATTATTCAATTTCTCTTCAGTGCTTCATATTAATTTGGGCTTAACAATGCTTTCCATCATTCATGATTCTGTTTTTTTTTAAATGTATTTTCTCAGATAAGGCTCCCCCCCCCATTCTTACTATTTTAGAATTTGTCTTTTGTTCTTCATATTTTAGTAATTTTTGGTCTTTTTGTAACTTTCTTTCTTTGCAGGCCAAATTAAATCCATTTGGAAGTAGGCACGATATTAATAAATGTACAAAATAAAGGTAAATGTGAGAAATTAATTTCAGTTGGAAAGAGAATGTGCCCCACAGAATAGAATAAAAAGGAGTACAGTATGCACAGGCTTAAATCTACACTGAGATGAATCCTGCTACACTTAAATCAGTGGGCACACGGGCGAAATTTCATTCACACAATTTGAATTTTAGGCATGAAATTATTCCTGTAAAACTTTTTACTACATTTATTCCAGTTAAGGAAAACAATAGAATACTTTAATTTGAAATATAAATTAGAAATAGAGACATGTTAACAATCTGAAAACCTTCACAGCTAAAGTAGCTAAAAGGAAAAAGGTGAATTTCAGGAAAGAGGATATAACTATTACTTTATTCAGTGCATAAATTGTGAGTTAACTCAGTTGAATGGCTTCATTTTGAATTTTGCTGTGAGAAAAATAAGTGTGAAAATTTATAATTTATGTGAGTTTATTATTGGAAGAGGGTTTCTAGAAAAATAATTTTCCTATTCTTGTAGAGGTGAGGAGACTGACCTTGGTAAATATCTTACACAAGATCATCTGCTGCTAAAATTGACTGGTAAAACCTAGGTATTTGGTCTCATCTTATAGAGTCAACATTATCAGTGCAGAGCAGATAACATAATGGTAAAACATATATTTATAAAGTTATTATTTAAGTATCTTATTTCGTTGCTCTGGATTCAGATCCCCCATCAGATCTGCTAATTTGGCAAGAGGAAAAGAACACAACACATGTATGTGTGAACAAGGAGTCTTTGAAATGTTTCAGGAAAAAGCAGCGCTACTGTTATACAATCTTCATGTATTAGATTCCTTATTTCACTCCTTTTCAACTCCAGTTTTTATGAATGGTTTTAGAAATTATTGGACTACTTCTTTAACTTTAACTTAACAATATTTTTACTTCTTTAAAAGTACAGGGTTGTTAAGGGAAGTGTTCAGATATAAATAAACCTGATACCTTACTTTCCAAGAGTTTGGATTTTCAGTGGAGATTAACATGTGGTATGTAGAACAAAAAAAGTAAACCCAAAAGTAGTGATTCTGGAGTCCACAGTGCCATGTCAGCTCTTGCCATACCGAGATTCCAGACGATTAAGCTAAGTGATGTTCCAAAGGCTCTGTGTCACTCTTGTCCAGAGATTCAGTTGCAAATTACATAAGCCAACCTGAAATAGTTTAAACACTAAAGGAGAATGTATTTTGTTCATATAAGAGTGTCTTAAAGAGACCAACAGCAAGAAGAGAGCTGTATGACTGGAAGAACTAGAATCAGATATATTAAAGCTACTGACAGATATGTTCTTTCTGCCTTCTTCTTTCTTCTCATTTGGATACTTTTTTCTGAAGCTATCTTTGTTAAGCAATATAAGTAGAAAAATACCAAGAACAAATGTCAGAGTAAAAGATGCAGGGAAAATTATTTTCTCCTTAAATTCCCAAGAAAGGGAGTCTGATTATCCCAGATTGAAATAGATACCCAACTATGATCCAGTTGAACATGAAAAGTGAAATTGGCCTCTTTAGTACAGTTTTTAGTTATCTATAACAGAAGAATAGAAAAAAAGCAAAAGGAGGTTTTTTAAAAGGCTGGAAGCATTATACATGCATTCAATTGAGTTGAATGATTTCTGAATCAAAAACAATTCCATTCATTCAACAATTAAATACGCAACTTTGAAGAAACTTATTCCTTCAGCATGGTTTTGTATTCCTGGGGTTTACCTTCTGCAGAAATGGTGTAAAGGCACAGTTATAGAAGAGCAAACTTGTACATATTTTATAGCAAAAATTAAACATCAATTAGTGGCCTGTCACTATGCTCCTGCTGCTTATCATGTAGTTAGCCTGCTAAATTCCATCAGCCTTGACTGTCTGCATCCAGCTGCTCCTCCTTGATAGCATGCTGGGTCAATTTGACTATGTACAGCTTGTGTTTTTCCTTAGTTAGAAGAATGTGTAGTTTCCAACTTGCTTCAAGGACTTCGTGCTTAGGACAGACTGACCCAGTCAACAACACATTTAACTTAACTTGCTTTGCTCAAACGCCCTCTCCTTGTCTCTAAGATGTTCCTACCTTAGGGAAAACAATTCCTTTTGAGGAAATAATTCTTTTTAAGTGAATATATTTAGAATTTGCTTGCCTGATAATATATGACTATATATATATATATATATATATATATATATATATAGTTACTCATGTAACCCATATATGATGACTCATGTAACAAATCATATAATAACCTGCCATCAGCCTTGAACTTCCTGCTTGTGAACTGTATTTAAACTGCACTCTAAACTGACTTGTGGCTGGTGATTTGGACTCTGACAGTCCCTCAGCCCACCAGCATTACAATAAACAAGTTGCTTTTTAACTCCTCAGTGCAGTCTTCCATCCAAATTGATACTGGTTTTTCTGCAGCAATGGAAAGGGCATGTACCAGAGCAACAGTTCAAAAAGAAAAAAACAAAACAAAAACTGCAGAAGATAAAATAATCTCTCTTGCTAAATCACTAATTTGCCCAAGCTGGGCTTGAGGTTGTGGTCCTCTTGCCTCAGTCTCCTAGAGTGCTGGAACTACAAGTGTGTGTGCCATGATTCCTGGCTATCTTTAGTTCTGGGAGGGGTTGATATTAATTCTCTTTCTCTAGAAACAATAGGAAGGAGGATTTCATGTATTCAAAATGTTTGTTTCACCACTGCAAATTTCAAAAGAGCCATCTTAAATAAAATCTTGCATCTCCAAATATTGGCAATTCCACCCTTCCATATAAATTCCACTTGGCTCCTCAGAGTCCTTAAAATACTAAGCTATCAAATAGTTCTCTAGGCTTGTGAAGCAACAGGGCCTGTATGGAATGTAAGGTCATTAAAAACAGATAACATAGGACATATGTATTTTATATTTTCACTAGATTAATAGATGTTAACTTCAATCAACTTCGTTATCTTTTTCTGAAAGCGAATTGAGCTTTAGTGATCTATGTGCAATATTCTGGTAATAAATTTGATAACGTTTTTTAATGGAATGGAAATTCCTATTTTGTTTTTCTCAACATTCTGAGAGTTCAAAAGATAAGGAAAGTGTATTAGCATGGATAAACTGTGAAACTCATTTAAACACCAAATATTTGTTCTACATAGTAATTCTTTGAAACTATTAGATTTCTGCGTTTCTTTTCATGCACACTGGGAGTGCAATGAGATTTATATCCTTTGAAAGAATCTCAGAACTGTAAAGGAATGGAAGGTGTAATCTATTCCAAGCATGAAAATAAACATTGGCTTGCATTTTTTAGACCTGAAAGAATTTAGTGTGAATTTGGAAATACTGAAGCAGTTGACATAGAATATTTGCAGAAGTTTGCCATTCCTTTGCTTACACTTTTCAGTGAGCTTTTATGAACTCTGAGCAAATTTATGTTATTGACTAGCACAGTCCAGTAGAAACATAAAGTGAACCACAAATGAGAGACTTGTGTAACATAAAAATTTTTAGTGTAACCATTAAAAAGGTAAAGAGGAATAAATGCAGTGAATTTTAGTAACATATTTTATCCCAATGTAGTCAAAATACCAATATGTTGCCAATAAAAATTATTGAGGAACTTTACATTATTTTTTTTTACCTTATGCAAAATCTGGTGTCTGCTCTGTACTTAAAACATCTCAGTTTCAATTCAACAGCATTGAGACACTCAACAGGCATATGTGGCATGTGTGGACAGCATAGTTACACATAGTGTTTATTGTCCTCTCAATTTAATGATAAAATGGAGGAATGGCAAAAATTGGACCCTCAGTATCCAGTTCAAGTCCCACCTCTTCCTGGAAAACTCTCTGAACCCATCAATATATTTTTTTCACAGAGAGATTTTATACAACTTCCCTTTAACTTGCTCTGTTTTTTAAACGTTATCTCTTGTAACATGATCTCTAATAAGTGTTCCTTATCTTTTGAACTCTCAGAATGTTGGGAAAAACAAAATAGGAAATCCTGTTCCATTAAAAAGAAAACTATTACACGTTCTAACATCCCCATGCCATTTTTAGTGGGAACTTTTCAGTTCTTCTGAGGAGCAGAGTTCAAAGTTACTATGTACTGGATAGTGCAATGCTTCTTTTTATTTGTGCATAGCTTCCCCCTTCCAGACTCACGTGCTTCTTCCCAATGCAATAAAACTTTGATGTGCATGGCTGTACGGTGTGTCTGTAATTTTACAAGGTGTGGGAGGTTGTGTGGTGTAATGGAAGGATTGATCATAGTCCCAGAATTCTTTGCTTTGCATTCCAATTTTATCCCTGTTATGAGTAGTTGGGCAAACTTTGGTCCTTTTTGATCCTATTTCCCTATCTTTCAAATGGAGGTTATTGTGATTATCTATAAACTTCTTGAGAGAATTCAGTGAGATAATGTGTTTGGCAAATGTTCTGGCATGCAAGTTCAGTGAGCACGTACATTTTGTCTACTTTGCTCACTGCTTTGTACCATTACCCAGACCAGTGTCTAAATCCATAGTAAGAAATAAAAAAATTTTAAGTGAATGAATGATCAAATTATTAGTTATCCTTTAGTTTTCATGTTTATGTTTTATAATTAGGGAGGCTTAGTTTTAGTTTGAATTTCTTCTTATTGTTCTGTTTCCCACACAACAGTCAGAATGTTCTTTCTTAAAAGTAAAATAAACTATTCTTGTGTTTAAATAATCCTGACTATAGCTTACAGTCTGACCTTTTCTTTTTGAGCCTACCTCTCCTTTTCCCAGTCCTTCCCATGTTAGCAAAGGACACTGTTTTGTAATCACCTGTTATGCTTCATACTATTTCCTCCTCTCTCAATTATTTTGGCCATTTCTACTTCTAAAACAGACCCTGAATATGTTCACCTGACCATACCCTTCTTGGCTTTCTTTACTAAGATGAGGAACTCAGGTGATCGATGACAGCTTCTCACTTCCATTGCCATTCTTGACTTCTCTGTAGTTCGTATAGCAGTGGGTTAACGTTCTCCAGTATATTTCTACTGCTTTTCAGATAAAAATCTGAACTTGTCCTGATCTTCAAGACTGACTTGATTGGATGTTTATTTAATTATCCAGCCCGGTAAGTTACTAAGTGACAACCATATATGTCTTTCTTGTTTCTTCAAACATCCAAATACATCTCTACTATATGTCAAGCATATGTATTTTGCTTGAACACTTGGCCTCTAGTTTTGGCTGTTTCCTATCATTGAGTTCTCAGCTCAAATATAAATTTCTTTTCTTTTTCCCTGGTTATGAAATCTAAATAAAACAACTCTGTAGTTATTCTGTAACTTAGCTGAATTTTCTCATTCTCTTGTTTAGTTGCTTGTTATTAGATGTCAACACTGGAGCATAATTTCCCTAGAACTAGAAGCCTATTCTATCTTCGTCGTATCATCCCTAGCTTCTAGATTAATGCTTTCTCATTAATGTATGTTCATTAAGTATTTGATGATTAAATAAATGTTACATGCTCAGTTTTCCCATATATACTTGTGGTAATTATGGAGGGAAGATATGGATTCTGAATAGAGTCATCTGGGAAAAGCTGAACTTGAGATGAACTTTGAGTAACAGGTAAGTTTCAGACTCATGGAATAGAGGAGAGGACATTCTACACTAGTAAGGTCATAAACTCAGGAGTGAGTATTCTGTTTGTCTTTTGTAAATGTCATTCAAGACAGGACATCATGAATAATAAATAAATTCAGAAAAATTCCATCCTTTCTAGATTAATTCAATCCATTGCTATATTCAGTATGGGTACTTTGTAGTAAAAACAATCTAAGCACTTTTAATGTTAATTGTAAAGCATACATTTCTACCCATCTCTCTGCCCCAATTATCATATTCTAAGGAAAATGGCAAATGTAATGATCTTTCCATAGGCTTAACAGATGCCATACAGATAAAATATATAATCATACAACGATTTTTTTTACTGTATTTACATGACCATATATTTTGTGAGACTAGAAATAATGTACTTGTCATTAAGTCAAACTAGTTTGAAGGGGGTTAATCTTTAGGATTCATATTATTGTTGTGTACCACATTATACCGCTAATAGTTATCTGAGTATTTCTTAAGCAATGAGATTATTTGTTAAAATTTAATGATTTAGGCAACAGTATCCTGCTTGCTTAGTGAAGTGCACTTGCATAATTGGGATCATTTCTCTCTTCATTTAAAATTAATCATCTTGAGTCTCCACACACCCTTTTTAAACAGAAATAGAGTGCAAATTAAATTTTCTTCACTTGGTTTCTCTTAGGTGTATGTACTTTACATACTTTGTGGAGAGGGCTCCAAATTTTTTAATTAAAATTAGTTGCATAATTTTATGGTTAAATTTCTAAAGACAAATTCTTTTTCTACTGCCTCTCATTAATGCCTTAGTGTAACGCACTGTGTATCTGAACTTAGCACTCCGTTAAGATTACTGTATATTCTTCTACTATTAAATGATACTTTTTTCTGACATCCTTTTTCATACCAGAAGTTCTCAGCATTCTACTCACTCCTCTTATCTTTCTATACGTCAGACAAGTGAGTTTATTGTCACTGACACCTTATTATTCTATGAGCAATGATATGTTTCTAGGCCTTATGATTTTCTCCTTCTTAACAAAGTATCCATTCCCAAAGACAGTGATAAGAATGTCTGCCACAGAAATTTGTTTGAGCCCTAAAACAGAACAATTTTTTTAAGTTTAAATAATTGATTAAATATTTTAAACATGAAATATGGAGTGGAAAATAAATATTGCCATAAGTAGCCTTTAGTGGATTAAAAAACTGTCCAGGGTATTAGAACTATCAGGTTACTGCCCTGAACATTCCTAAAGACAATGACAATTCTCAAAGCTTTAGTGAAGAGTTGATTGGGGTGGCCCATGTTACCATGAAAGATTGAGTAATGTAGAGGGTGATTTCATTCATTCACTCATTCATTCATCAGCAAAAACTTTAAGTCTTTTATTTCAGGCATCTGTGTAGTTTTCTCTCCTTGGTTTTTACTGTGCTCTGACTAACACTGACAGGTTTTCAGTAGTATATGTTTATTAGTCCTCCAAATTCTGGCTGTCTACTGAGGCAGACACATGGATTTTCTAGAGGGCCCTTGGTGTTTTGCTCACTTTTCACTTCCTAGACAGGATGGATTGAGCTGTGCTGTCACCTTTTCCAGCTCTTATCACCTCTTTCCTCAGGGATCATATCCTACTGCTTTTTGTCACTGGGGTCTCCTTGCATAGAGGACAGCCTTTTGGAGGAAGACAATTCAAGTCCAAAAATCCTGTGTGAACGAACATTCTTGACCCATGAGAGACTCTAGTATCTCTGTCAGGCCAAAATTGGTATACAGATTGTTCCAGAGCTGTCCTTTCTTTGCTCTCATATATCTCTTCAATTTCCCTTTTCTCTGCTTAATCATTCACAGGTACTGAGCAAAAGTCTGTTGCTTGAAGTAGACATTTAGCTGGGAGATATTAATCTTTCTAATGTGTATCCTCAATATGGTAGTGATACGAATGGCCTAATCTCGTTGGATGGACAAATGTGGGCAGAAGGACTATACTTCTCATTCCTTGGGCATCAGGGATTCTCCATGAGGTCAGAAACTTGGGACTTCATTGATTCCTGCTTTCATCTTCTACAGTGTTCTGCTTATATGGAACTGAGAGAGGATAGTAGACATTGGCCCTGAAGGTTACCTATTTCTAAAGCTCACTTTTACATTTTCATTTTCAGGTGTGCAGCAAACATATTCCCATGCAAAATGTAGTATCTTCATTCATATACATGTGTAGATCCATATATGTGTAGCATGCATAATAGCAACAATATACATATATGTATGTACATATCATATATGTCACATAAATTAAATACATATGTATATGTATTTCCATAATAATAGCAACATGCACACATGTGTGTTAAAATATAATATGAACATACATGTATGGGATTAAAAACAGTTTGAGGGCCTTGGTCTTCTGTGTTAGTCCACTCTGCTTATTATCAGATAAACATTCCTAAGCTGTTCAGGCTCAACTGGCCTTAATTTTCATGGTGAGGGTATAATGGATTATCGCCCCTACCTTGCTACACTAATTTATGAAAGTATAAGTAGTACAAAGTTGGTGTTAAATTAATCCTTTTTAAACTATGAGAGACATAACTTTGTTTTTTTCTCTAGGTATCTTATTCTATGGCATCTAGAAGGACAAGCTTTTTAAAGTAATTGTTGATGGCAACAAAGACAAAGTAAAAATTTGGACTCCTGGTATGGTATTTCAAGTGAAGACAGAAGCAAAGATTAAAGTGTATCTGCAATTAAAAAGGTAACTACAAGTAAGGAAATACAAAGTTTTTCTTTTATAGTTTTACAAAACTTGAAAATATTTTGGCATATCACAGTCATAAAGATTTAAAAGCCTGATTAAGGTGTAATGATCATGAAAATATAATTCAGAGAACTAAAAAATATGTTTTTTAAAATAGTATTTAAATATTGAAATGTATTCAGAACTACACAGAGTTCTTAAATAATCTGAAACCAAAAGTTTGTGTACGTGTGTATATTTACAAATGTTTCACACACATATATTCACACATGTATTATAAACACATAATATCATAATGATATAAACAATTTATTTTCTACTGATCTAGCAATCTTCAGCTCTATTTTGTTTTCCCTGAGATTTGTAAGATCATTGGCAATCCGTTTTATGTTTGGGGACGGGGTGGAATAATAATATTTGCTATCAACAGTTTTTGAGAAAGTTCATGAGGCCCACTCTCAGCAGAAACTAAGGGATAGTGCAAATATTTGTATTATTTCCAATGATGAGCACATTAAAAATGCAACAATAACAATATTGTACTGTATATTTTTCAAAAGTTAGAAGGATTTTTAAAGTTTCACAATAAAGAAATGGTGAGAAGATAGGTTTAATCTTATTTAAATATTATACAATGTTTATGTTCAGAAATATCACAGAATACCTCATAAATGTGTATAATTTTTGTTTTTAAGAATTAGATAAAAATTAATTTTAAAAGTGTAGTGATGGGGAAATTCTAAACTTTTTGATGTAAATGGAAAAACCACATTTGAAAATTTCTAACTCCTGGACTTCGGTCTTTCTTTAATGTGTCCTCATCCATCTTCATTCAGCATCTAACTTCAAGAGAGAGAGAAGGTAATAAACCTGTGATTGTATCACATAGGGCTACTTACAGCTACAAGCACTCAGGAGGCCCCAGTCTAAAAGAATGACTTTGTTAAGATTGACTTATGATTAATTAATTAAAGAAATGAGTATGTAGTGCCATCTGAATTAGAGCTTATGTGTAATATGCTACTTCTCTGCTTGTAGAGTTGAACATACAGGATATTATACATGAGTAAATTCAAGAATTAGTACACAGATGTTCAAATTCATGTTTGCTTTATTTTTACATACATACATATATGCGATTTCTACTTACATCTAATTTATCTTTTAATAGAGCCATCTAAGATATGTGGCTTAACTTTAAAAACTGAGTACTTCTTTTGCAATTTTTATGTGGCATCCAACTGAGAACAACTTCACTCATTACAATCTGGCTTTCCTCAATTATTCCCAATTATTTTCATTTCTAGTATTTCTATGTACCATACTTGGAAAGCTCTTTACTTACTTCTCCTTTAGCTTCCAGGCCTTTCCTCTTGATCAGATTGGCAAATTTCCAAACAAATATATTCTTGCTTCTCTTGGTGAGACACGTTTCATTCATAGCCAAGTATCCTTTAGTGTGTAATTGTAAACCACAGGCTAGAAACCACAACCCATGTCACTACCATCCTGGTAACCCACCCTCCATTTCTCACAACTCTCTTTTTCTCCCAAAATCTCATGTTAGATATTTTATTCAATTTCTTGCCTAAGGCTTCATACTTACTAGTTACTTTCTGAGACTTCCAAAAAAATAATATTAGCTTGCATATAAATCAGTATTTGGGAGCAGTAGTTGATTGGGCTGGTCAATCATGGTAGATTTATGTCTATTGTAACTTGAACTCATAAGCAGAGTCAATATCTTTTCACCTTGAGAATCAGAGGATGTAGGTCTGTATGAAAAATTATGTAGATAAAATATCAGTAGCTTTGCACAATGAAGAAATTCTAGCCCTCACAAACTGGGCATTTCTCTGTGAGTTTATAATATTTCTGAAGAGTTATTAGGAAATCACAGTACTAACTGCATGCACAATCTGGGGAAAATACCAGGAGAATGTCTGCGTTTTTGAAAATGATAAAATGAACTATAAACAAGCATTATAAGCACTAGAACTTTTCAAAGAAGACAAAGAAAAACCATTCAAAAATATTCCTTCCAAGAGACCAAGAAATTTACCTATTATGTTTTCTATTTTATCTGATGGAAGTGTTTTTGATTTATTTATTTTTATTGTATCCATTATCAAATCACTTCTGGCAGTACAGTTTTAAAATGACAAATAGAGTTCAATGATTAATCCTAGACT
Source organism: Cuniculus paca (assembly GCA_004365215.1). Lineage (NCBI taxonomy): Eukaryota > Metazoa > Chordata > Mammalia > Rodentia > Cuniculidae > Cuniculus > Cuniculus paca. The sequence continues at coordinate 8,464 of RJWT010004212.1, read as the reverse complement.
GCTTTGTTTTGGTGTCAGAGTAGGTCTGTATCAGGTGTGTTTTCACATGCATGACTTGATAATTTCACTCCCTCATCCTATACTGTTTGTCAATCTGCACTGAAGATAAGGCAGACTGCAAACCTGACTCATTGGCAACCAATCAGAGGAACTTTATGTGTAAACTCCCTTAAGGAGGTACAGGCAGCATAAACAAAACTTTGAAATCAGTGGAAGCAAAGGTAGAAAAACATGATTGAACTAAGGCAATTGGACTTAACATTTTCAAAATATCATGTTTCATTTCCAGTATTGAAAACTAATATTTTCTCTTAAAGAAATACCTACTATTAATCAAAGAACTCCCTGTTTTAAAAAGTGGGTAGATTTTGGCAATCTTTCCTTGATTATCTTTTGTTTGGTTAATATCTAGTTAACTGGTTAATTGTTCATATTTATTTTGTTTTAAAAATGATTACAATTTTCAATCAGAGTATAAAATTTCAAAATAATTGGTCAATAGCCGGTCATGATGGCACATGCCTGTAATCCCAGCTCTCAGGAGGCTGAGGCAGGAGGATTGCCATGAGTTGAAGACCATCCTGGGTTACATAGTGAATTCAAGACCAGCCTGAGCTACAGTTAGATCCTGTCTCAAAAGATACAAAAGAAATATGGTCAACCAACAGCTCTTAACAAGTAAGGAGTAGTCCAAGCACAGATTTGCACTTTGATATATTGTTTGTGGTAATTATATTTAAAAATTAGATCTTGTTAAATATTTACATGACCATATTCATTTATACTTAGAGACCATTAAAAGAATTCATTGCTTTCTAACAATTTGATTTTTAGAAACATTAATACTTAGCCTTCTGGTTTTTAGTTTTATTTTGAAACTTCAGGCAAATAACTATTTCAAACCTCTGCTTTTTTCTTTTTCTTTTTTTTTTTTTCAATTCAGAACCAGAGGAACCTGAGAGACAGGAAAACTTTTTTTTTTTTTTTTTTTTGGCACCGGGGATCGAACTCACAATCTCATGCTTGCCAGGCAGGCACTTAGGCCACTGAGCTAAATCCCCAGCCCGAGACAGGAAAACTTCAATATTTCCACACATTCCTTTTCTCTGCACTGTAGCTTGCCCTCTGGCTATGTGGATAGGTATCATGTGGATCTTGTTCCTGACAGTGGCTTTGTTCCTATCAAAGATCTTGGAGGTGGAGAATATCAGGTGTAGTTTTCATCATTGTGCTTGGCCAGCCTACTTGTATTTATATTTGGTCCTAGTAGGAAAGATCTTTGTGAAACTCATCCACTATGAAAAGTTACTCCTAAGAGGATTTTTAAAAGCGTAAGATGAAGACAAAAACATCGATGTTGAATTGATGAGTGTAGGTTTCAGCATCGGTGGACTGTTACCTTAGCAACGTCTATACTTTTTTTTTTTAAGTTTACCCTGAACCTACAGCCAGCCATCCAAGAGTTCATGAATAGTTTAACAAAGAAAGGGCAGAGCTATTGAGTAATCCAGGCTCATTAATTGTGTACTTGCCAGGAGGTTCTGTCTTTAAATCATTAATGCAGACAACATTTCTCTCTAGAGCCATCAATGTGATTCGACTGCTTGAAAAATGTAATAATGATGGATTTTCTTATCATTTTTCTTTTACTTTTTATTGGAACTTCAAAGACACAGGTATTTTATACATTTTTAAATATGCAGGCTAAGCAATAGGCTGTAGATTTTTAAAAGACTTTCCACTAGTTGTTCCTTGTTACAGTGAAGTGGGATAGATAGAAATACTGATTTAGGCTTTGATAGTATAGTGTGCTTTGTTAAGTTTTTATTTTACTGTGTAAATCATTTGGTAAATAGTTATATGATACAGCATTTTTTAATAATGTGGAACTTTTGTGATATTTTTAGTAGTGCAGTCTTATAGTGAAGTGTTAAAATTTTTGATAGTGACAGATTTATTTTGGCAGGTTTTTCAGGAATAATTTTAGTGCAATTATTTGTTTTTGGCATTCTAGGTTGATTTTTCCAATGATGTTCCTGGCACTAGGTATGATATAACTATCTCTTCAATTTCTGCTACAACAGAAATTAGTCCACCTGTTAGAACAGTGACAACAAATGTAACGAGTGAGTATATATTTTAGATTACTTTTTTAATGAAGTATTTGGAGCTAGTATACCTCTTTTGGCTGGAAATACTTATATTGGCTGCATATGTGCTCTATGCATGAAAATGGTTTAGAATAATTAAAGAAAAATGGAAATTTAAGAAAGCGATCTGTTTAGAAACTGCCTTCTACTAATTGTTTGGCTTTATTTACTTTCAAACAACAAAGATAACTGTACTTGTTTGTGAAATGGATAAGAGAGGCCATTAATGGTAACACTTAAATAATACAGAGCCATGAAAATCAAGTTACTATCCTTGCTCGGGAATGATTATTCAGTTTGTAAAGTTGTTTCTTGTTTTCTTAGTTATTGCATTTGTAAGCCTTGCATTAGGGAAGTTTCTTTTAAAAGTGATTTGGCATCAGAAGTATATTTGGCATGTAGTATGTAGTAGCATTCCATTTTTTGCATTCTTATGAAAGAATGCTCTTGGTATTCTTCAAAGCATGTATTTTTTATTTTTTTTAATAGCAGAACTCTAGGGTGTATAAATTCACATTAGTTTAGGAGAACTTCAAAAGTTTACATTTTTAAATACTTTTATTATGTTTTTTTTTTGTAGAAATATAAAAACAGACCTTTTAACAAATGATTTTTTTTTAAAAAAATAGAACCAGGGCCACCAGTCTTCTTAGCAGGGGAAAGAGTTGGATCTGCTGGTATTCTTCTTTCATGGAATACTCCACCTAACCCAAATGGAAGGATTATATCTTACATTGTTAAGTATAAGGAAGTATGCCCATGGATGCAAACTGTGTATACTCAAGTTAGAGCAAAGCCAGACAGTCTGGAAGTTCTTCTTACTAATCTTAATCCTGGAACAACATATGAAATTAAGGTAATTATTTTGTTAATAACTACTAATTGTTAAGGTATTGAAATATTTCATGTGTTTTAAAACTGAGGGAGGTTTTTCTCACCTGGTCAAACTTTATGGCTGATTGTAGTAAGTGATTGAAGAATGAATGATAGGCCAAATCATGACCTCAGCATCTACCTGGGCTTTTAAAATATGGTCAGATGTCGTAATTTATTTTTAATTCAATTGATATGCACATTTATATACATAATCTATATTAAAAATCTTTGGCTTAGTGCCTTTATTGAAATAAATTAACTTAATGCTTTATAAGTGATAAAAGAAATTTTTTTTTGCTATGGATTGAACTCAGGGCCTCATGTATACTAGGCAAATGCCCTACCATTGAACTATATTCCTAGTTTAAAAACATTTCACTTTTTGATTAAACTTAGTTAGATTTGTTATTTTTCTCTCAGCCCTGTTGTATGTGCATGTCTATTTATTAAAATTTTAGATAATGGTTTGAATACTTCTAAAGAGCTAGTTTTACTAAGAAATAAATTCAATTCTGTTTTATTCAACAAGTATTTATTGAGTTTTTACTATGTCTTTTGTATTTATAAAAGTTTTAGTCCCTTGAAAAGTTAAATATATAAGACTTAACAGTATCCTATTGAATACTGAATACAGAACAGTTTACGAAGAGCAGGTCTAAATATTTTAGGCTAAATTAAAATGTTTACAATTAGAGGATATCAATGACATTTCCAAGAGATAATGAAGTATAGAAATATCCTCTGGATTTTTACTGTTGTCAACATAATGCCCACATATTCTCTGAGGCTTGAAGATAATTGATTGTTAAGAAGAAAATCTGCAAATGCTGTCTAAGTATGTGTCCATGCATAACTGAGTTGCCCTTCTGGAATGGGAGAAAATGATGGGAAACATTTTTGGCATGAAGTTTTCCTTATTGGAAGTATGCCCATTTGTGGAATTAACTAATAGAATCACGACTGGAAAGCATCTACCATAGTAGGGTAATGGTATGGTTCTCCCACTGATAAAATAAATAAACTTTTATTTATGAACAAATCAAAATTGCAGCTGCTGTTTCATTCAGAAATGCAGCTTAAAGAGTGGGCAAGTTTTTTGACATCTGAAAATTACACAATATATTTTCTATGAACCTGCATGTATTCAGATCAACTTATCTGTTAAATTATGCTCCTGGAGGTAATAAATAAAGATTAAATTCTCATGTGATACAAGAACCTATTGCTGTTAGGAAGATAATTTAGCTAAACTAGTTCTTAGATCCATTTTTATGGAATTTGAATCTTACTAAGAAGTCTCTTTTTTTCTCCTCATGCCTTATAAATCTTTGTTGTGATATTTATTTCATTCAAATAAATGTTAGCCATTGCAGAATTTCAAAGGTATTTGGCATGGTCCATTTGGTATTTTCAGTATAAGTAACGCTATGAGACAAATTCTGCTCAGTTTATTTAATGTGTTGTTGCATTTATTCTCAGAACAATCCAATCTCATAGATATATTATTATTCCTAAAGATAAGAAAAATGTTCCTTTGAATACTTAGCCCAATTGTCATAAGTCACTCATTGAGAATTGGTGGCTTTATATTTAAACCAAGCTAATTTCAGTCACGGGATATTGCAAAAGCTTAAGAATATTATTCTGATTTATGACATTTTTTCTGCTTATTCTAATGTGTTGGACTAGATTATTCAAGTAAAAATAAATTTTATACCTTTCCAATTTAAAATATGTAGTCTAAATTATTAATCAAGCTTGTTTATTTTTTATAGTTTTTTTATTTATTTCATAATTAGAATATAAACTAAAATCACACACCATATATATGTATGGTCTTTTATGTTCACTGCAGACGTAATATAGTGCCTTGGGTATAAGGGGCTACATTTTGAATAACTAAATTCTTGTTCTACTATTTATTTCTTTGTGACTGTGGACAAATTATTGGACTTCTGTCAACCTGTTTTCTCATGTGTAAAATGTTGAGAATAGTATCTTCTATCTGAGTATATGGATAGCTCTATATTTGCTTTCTATCTTGGGAGTACTGGAAGAATTAAAGGAAAAAGCACTTTGACCCTTACTTTATGAACAAGGGAAAGTTTTTATTATTTCAGGTTCTCTCTAACTTGGGAGCAAAAAGTTTGAAAATAAAACTTTTGGTCTATTTTAGGTTGCTGCTGAAAACAGTGCTGGCATTGGAGTATTTAGTGACCCATTTCTTTTCCAAACTGCAGAAAGTGGTAATTTTCCTAAATTATTTATTCTAAATTAACTTAGTCATGAGTTTTGTCATTTAAATAGGAATGTAATCAAAATCTAACACTAAAGTGCATGAAATTCTCAGCAACATGGCAACTCAATTACGTTTAGTCATTTGTGATAATTTATTCATTAAAATATATTGCTCTTTGTAATTATAAAAGTCAATGCACATGATCTTGGGAAATTTTGAGAAAATATAAAAAAGCACAGAATGAAAGTTATCTGTAGTCTTATCATATAAAAAAAGCTGTGTTACTATTAGGTGTCTTTCTGTTTGGTCTTTTGTATCAAACCATAACATGTAGTCATTACCAAACCAATTTAAGACACCTCTGTTCTTCCAGTGGCTGAGAAGGATCTTGACATCATCCTTGACTCTTCTTTCTCAGTAACAACTAATCTATTAGCAGTGTCTGCCTGCACTAGCATCAAAATATACCCAGCTAGTCACCCTAATCACCCTATCCAACCCATTTTCCTCTCTTGCCTGAGTGATCAAAAGATTACTGTTTTCCGTTTCTGATTTGCTTTCCTGCCGTATACACTACCCAAAAGTGTCACATCATCTTTTGAAACATAAGCCCAACTTTTCTCTCCCTAATAGCATGTTCGATATCTCATTAAGAATAAAACTCTGAAAAAAAAAATGAACAAACCAACAAAAAACCCTCCACCTCAGCATTATGGCGCAGGCTACGTAAACTCAGCGCTCCAGGAGTCTGAGGCATGAATGTTGGAGGTTGGAGTCCAGCCTGAACAACCTAGTTACATGTTGAGAAAGTCTCAAAATTTAAAAAAGTAACAAAAGGGCTGGAGTCTTAGTTCAGTGTAACGACCCTGGATTCAAGCCTGGATAATGCCCCACCTGCTTAAACAAACTAACTAACTGAACTAACTAACTAACTAACTAACACAACTCTGTGTCGTTCCCCTACCTGCAGGACTTGCCCCTCTCTGATTTTATTAGTTCTCATTCTTCTCTCCTTCCATCTACTCATGCTGCACCGATTTTCGGATTCAGGACCTTTTTACTTGCTTTTCCTTCTGTCTTAGACACTCTCACTGAATATCTGTAGGATTCTCTCTTCAGATTAATTCAAACTCATGTGTTACCTTTTCCAATGATTCCTTATGAACACTCTTACCTCCCCTGTCCATCTCTATTTCCAGTATTTTTTTTTCCTTTGAACAAACCCGATATATCACACTTTTACGTGTTTATTTTATATTGTGGTTATTTATTAGTCCAATAGAACATAAACTTTATGTTAAAAATAAATCATTGTTGAATATTGGCACTTTTATTTATTAATAATTCTCTTTATATATTTGTACAATAGCAAAGAGTTAGATTCAGTTATACAGAAAAACATTTAAATAAGTAAATAAATCTCCAACCAAAAATAAGTATTGACTGTGGAGTTTATGTTCTAGGGTGTAAAATAAAGGTGTGAATCATTAAGTTATATGTCAGATAGGTGATTAGTGCTATAAAATAATTTCTATAATTTTGTTCAGTTTGGTTTAGTTATGAATGTTCTATTAAAAACATTCTAGTTGTCTACTGCAAAAAGGACAACTTGAAACGGATGTTGTGTATTTAGAAGGGATGTAATTGTCAGAGTTTTAAAAAGCATGTAATAGTTTTTTGATCCACTTCCTACTTGAGACCCCTTCTAGAAAGGCATTTTGTGCAAGGAATTAGTGTGAGAATCTGGAGCTATTTAAAATTAGAAATGAATTATTTTGAGGCCTAGCGTTACTCTTATTGATTTTAAACATATTGACTTTCAGGTTATTTATACAATTGAAAATCAAACTGCAATGTATTATCTTACAGTACAGCATATAAAACAAAAAACAATTTACTTATATTAAGGTTTCAGTTTTAGAAGAAATAATTGGAATAAATGACATAGAAAGTAATTTTATTTATTTTGTTTCTGTAGCCTGATCCTAGTTTGGCTCCTGACAAATTTATGATACACACAGATTGTAGTTTCGATTCGACAGAGTTTTCAACTTTATATGTTTTATGCTTCTAGTAGCTTTCCCAATTTTAGGAGGTATTAAGAGCTTTCCAAGAGCCTACCTCTTGGTAAATAATGACTGGGGAAGAACTAGAGAAACTCTAGCATGTAGTGGAGATAATACTGAAATGGAAGTCTTATTCTGTTTTTGAATTACTGCTTGTCTTTGGACCACTTGTATATTCTTCTTCCCTGTTTTCCTAGCTCCTTTTTTAATACAAAGAAATTCATTTAGATTAGTAATCCTCAATATATTTCTGTTCCCAAGTACCTGTTATCATTATTGCTGGTTTATTAAACCTTAAATTGAGAAAGATCGTTATAAATAAGTAGCGATTGCTATTATTAAATCAGAAGTAATTTGTTTTTCTGTGAATAGAAATATTCTCAGTGTATGAGTTAACTGTTAATACTGTGCTGAACTGCTGTCAGTCCATCCAGAAGCACAAAACCTCAATGCTTAAATTCCCATGCAGCATTATTTCAAGTAAAGGTGCAATGTATTTTAGATTTTAAAGTGTTAAAAATATGATTTACACTGCATTTTCTAACTAAAAATGCAGAAAATATCTTTGGAAGTCTTTTGTATTAGACTTATAAACTTCTTAATGCCTCAAAAAATGTGTGCTTTGTACAATATTCACTTTGAAAAGTTGTGTATATCTTTACATGCTGATGTGTTGATACTTCTCTGTAGTCTACACACAACTTCCAAAACTGTGCTAAGACACTTCTGGTTTGACAGATGAAAAGACTATGTAAATCTAATATTTTGGTATTTTAGTTGAATCAAGATGGATAAATTCATCAAATAATCAAATAATCAGAAGTTATGAGGTTCTGGTACATGAATCAAGAGGTAAAAACTAGAATATTTTTAAATAGGGAAATACTTGCCAAGCACAGAAAAGAGCCAGAATCAAACACCGTAAGATCACAAAAAAAAAACTATGCTGAATACATTGAGGCTAAAATTATTTAAAACAAGTTGATATATCTTCCTTAAGTAAATGTTGTTTAGCAGATTTAATTGATTCATATCTGCTTAATATTTAAGATTTACTCTTTTGGAAATATTGCTTTCTAATTTAATAAAGTTGTAATTTCTTTATAAATTTCAAATTTCTCTGTATTTGATTA
>RJWT010004211.1:0-34033 GCA_004365215.1 Cuniculus paca | reverse complement strand
TTGAGGAATGGATAAAGAAGATGTGTTACTTTTATACAATGGAGTACTATTCAGCTATAAAAAATGATCACATTGAGGCTTTTATAGGTAAATGGATGCGACTTGAGACCATACTCATAAGTGAAATAAACCAAACACACATGTGTAAGCACCACATTGTCTCCCTAGTGTAAGAAACTGAAAGATTCAATAAGATACAAAATTCCCGATAAATATGGAGAAATGGTTCTGAAATCCAATGGTGCTTTTATTCTTTTATTTGATTGGTTTAAGTCCCTTTCCTAGTATTTGAAGGCAATATGTGAGAAGATAGGAACAGCTCTTTTGAAAAATGAGACACTACGGTAACCATTGCTAGTTTCTTGTCCGACTTGAAGGCCTATAATACTCTTTTGTTTTATCTGGTTTTATATTACTTTGTTGTGTTTGAGTTTATTGTCTGTAAATGTATGAACAACCATTTTGAAGAAAGCCAGAGACACTAGGGTAACCATTGTTAATCTCCTGTTGTTATGTTTTGAAAACCTGTATAGCTTGCAGTGTTCTGTTTTGAATGTTTGACTCTATTCTGTTTTCTTTTGCTTTGTTTTGTTCTGTTTTGTTTTGTTTTGTTCTATTCTCTTTAAAATAAAAAAAAAAAAAGATAAGCCTGGGCTACAAAGTGAGCTCAAGGCCAGCCTTAACTGGGTAGGAAGACCCTGTCTCAGAAAAGATAAAAAAAAAAAAAACTACATATTTGAAACTAATAATTTCCATGACTTTGGATAAGTTGTTTTATTATTTTTTTAAACTCATTTTCTTGTCTTAGGAAAATGGGTTCCCATTATTCACAGGGGTACATCACTAGAACAAAAACCTAGCTATGAGAGAGCTTTATAAAATATGCTACTATACTTTGTTATAAACTACTATGCTACGTTATTATTATATTTGATTACAAATATATTACAATTGAGGGATTAAATTTACTGTGTGGTATGTATTGTGGGTGGCTGCCACAAAACTGAAGTCTTAGGCACCCTCAGTCATATAATTGTACCTTTTGCGGCACTGGGGATTGAACTCATGAACTTGCACTTGCCAGGCAGGCGCTTAGGCTGCTGAGCTAGATCCCCAGCCTTTTGTCATTTAGAACATAAAGTTCTGGAGATTCCCTGTTACACTCAGTAGCCTTTAGTCACTTTTTTAAAAAATCTAAATTAAAATTAGATATGTGAAAAAAATTAGATATGTATATTGTCACACTGTATGCCACAGATAGGTACAATTAACATAATAATTAATTTAAAGGGCTGGGGATATAACTGAGTGGCACAGTTCCTGCTTGGAGTGCAAGGCCCTGAGTTCAATTCCCTGTACCAAAAAAGAAAAAGAAAGAAAAAAATTAATTTAAAAATAGGTACAATTGTACTTACCTCATTTCAGGTGCACAACAGCCACATGAAGCTAGTGATTACCTTATTCTTCAATGCAGATTATAAAATATTTCCTTCATTGAAGAAATATGTAGGCAGTACTTATCAAAAGGGAAGATACTATACCTTTGATCCTCTCAGCAAATAATCCAGAAAAAAATATCTAGAACTCATTTATAATGCAGTATTAAAAACTCACAGTGATGACTGTTATCTGTTGTGTTCTTGAGACTTTTAATCAGACCTGTATGCCCACTAAGATACCCAGAGGCTATAAAGCTAAACCACAAACATCTACCCGTGAATAATGAAATGGTCCTACACATCTCTGGCCTGCTGCTGTATTGATCCAAACTTGTTTGAGTCTTACTCTTGATCATCTCATTTATTATCTTGTTCTTGCTCCTGTGTACTTAACATTTGCATTTACTCTTTCTAGCTTCAATTGCACATTTTTTTCTCTGCTTTTCTGGAGATTCAACCCCCAGAAGAGTATAGTGACTAATCAGTTTCTCTAAGCTTAATTGAATTGATGGTGCTGACCTCTCCTCCTCACCCTGACCTATTGAGTCCTTGGGAAGGAAAAAATGCACAGTGGTGATACAAGGCTGGCAACAGCTATCTGGGTTATGTCAAAGTTGTTGATCTTTGGCAGTGATCATGAATTCTAATGCCTTCAGGAGCTTGGCAAGCAACATACATGAAAGAAGGAGGCTGAGATCAACAGAGGGCAGTGGAAGCGTGAGGCAGACTGACACGTGTGCCCCAGCATGGAAAGCTATTCAGACCCTGCAAGCAATCAGAGGCACAGGAATTAGAAAAGAAGAAGAATGCTATCCCTTTTTTGCAGATTATGAAATGGTCAAAAAAGAAACTAAAAGCTAATAAAAACAGTAAGAATTCTGCAAGCCAGAAAGATATAATACTAGCATGCAAAATTTAATAACAAACTTCATACACCCAAATACTAACCAGCTAGAACATATGATGAAAGAGCAGATCTTACTTTAAATTACAAAACCAAACAAAAAAAAGAATTGAGCAAGAAATCTGAAAACTCGAATGAAGAAGATTTCTCTGTTGTGAGAAGCCAAAAGTTTAAATAGGGAACACAATCCATAATATATATTGTGAAATAGGAAGAAAATATTCAAATGTGAAGGGGAACTAGGGAGCGGGGCAGGGGGAAGGAAAACAATGGAGAAGAAAAAAAATGATGAGAAAAGAAGGAAAATTGGAAACAAAGCTTTTGTAAATAAGAAGGGGAAATTGGGTTGAAGGGAGGGTAGGGGAATGGGAAAAAAATAAAAGAATTAAGTTATACCATGTGCAGATACCAATTTCCTATAATGTGATCTTTATATATACTTAAAATGTACCAATAAACTTAATTAACTTTTTTAAAAACATAAAACTGGACTGGAACAAATGGAAAAACATCCTTACCATTGAACAAAATGACTCAACATCATAATCCTGTTAGGTCTCCCCAAGATATGTATAAATTTAATGAGGTCTTAATTGAAAGCTAAAGAATTTACCTGTGTCTGGAGATAAACAAGTTGCTTCTAAAGTTTACATGGGCAGACAGCAGCCTCTCTCATCACCATCTCCATCGCCATCACCCCTTTGACACAAGTGAACCCAGCCAGAAGGCCCAGAGAGTATCCCTGTTATGGTTGATACATTGTGTCAACTTGAGAAGTTTAGAAATTTAACTAAGTGTTTCAGCAGGGGGACAGGGTCCTTACTTTGTAACATCCTCAGCCTGTGCAAGAGGAGGGCCCAGTGATTCTGTGAGTGCTACATCTGCCCTGGGGGCTGGGGGTGGCCTGCATACAATATAAGGGGGAAAAAGAGGTTTGCTCTTCTCCCCACCTTTTGTTCTGGCTGTTTTTCTGGCTGCTGCCTTGAAGTGTTGCCCCAGTATCATGCCACCCTGCCACAGAGCCTACTGATTATGGACTGAAATCTCTACAAACAGTGAGCTAAATAAACCTTTCCTTCCTTCATTTTGGGTATCAAGTATTTTCTCCCAGAAACAAGAGAAAAGTAACTGAGATGGTCCCTTCCCCTTGCTGCTGCTATGACTAAGGTAACTGTGCAGAAAGGCCCAGAGACCAGAGGGAATGCCAGCAACACAGTAGGGTCCCATCTAGGGCACACAGGATGGACAGGTGGGACTAGTGGCATGAAAAGGTCTGAAGCAACAATAACAATATGAGCCAACAGGCGGTAAGTTAGATGAACCAGCATTGTGCTTGGGAGAAAGACACATGGAATAGAAGCAAGTAGGTGGGGTCATCCCTGTTTCTTTCTTTCTCTCTCTCTTCCTCTTTTTTCTTTCTTTCTTTCTTTCTTTCTTTCTTTCTTTCTTTCTTTCTTTCTTTCTTATCTTTTTCTCATTCTTTTCCCTTTACCTTTTTCTTATCTTTTTCTTTTCTCTTTTCTAAATGGTTAGGGAGAACTCGAGTCACAAAAAACTAATCCTATCCCCCAAACCCAGGGAGTAAACTCCTTCATTCTTTCTCTTCTTCCCTCTTTTCTAGTTTCCCAAACTTTGTGTGATCTTCCTTTGTCCTTTATTCTTGCTTCTCCTTTTTCAGTTCTTTGTTTTATTCACTATCCTTTTAAATATCACCACAGTCTAAACCACTCTACCAAGGAGAAATGCTTTGAATATAAGCTTCTGATTTATTATCAGTTCTGTGATATAATTGTAGATTTTGCTCCCATAGTTTAAGGTACAAAATTAATACCTACCACAGTCTGTCAGTTTCTAAACTGCTTGTTGCTATTGCTATTGCTCATTATACTATTTTAGCTAGGATGTCATATCTGTTGTAATCAGTTTTTCTCCCTTCTGTAAAAATATAGGGAAGCTCTTGGGTAGTAACCTTACCATAGCCCAGCACCAAACAATTGGGGATTGAGCCAAACATCTCACTCTTAATTAACTGGGAAGGTAGTATCTTAGAACAGACACAGACCAAGAACCTCTTACACACAGAAGGCATCCCTAAAGAACAGACTTTTCTTAGAGAAGACTTAATACTAGTGATATAGCCACCAACTATAAAAACTTCCTAGGATCAACACAGAAATCAAAATAAAAATTTTAAAATAGAAAATGACAAGACACAGAAACAAGATGCAATCTCAGACCTACAGCCCACCCAGAACAAGCCAGGAGACAACAAGATAGAGGAAAATGGAAGATATGCATCTGAAATTTCTGAAGTGACAGCAACCGACATAAAGAACCATTCGTGAAGCTATAGAGAAAATCAGATCAGAAATAATCTCTCAGGTAAAAGAAAAGGAATGTCAACATTCATAAAGGAATTGCTAAGCAAATCTAGAGTACAGGTAGATAAAAGAGATAATGATAGGGAAAGGATGAAAACCATGAATGATCAATATAGGAAAGAAACAGAATGCATGAAACAGATTCAAACAGATATCTAGGAAGTTAAAAATTCCATTGAAAGCTGGCAAAACTGCTTGAACAAAACTGAAGATAGACTTTCAGACCTTCAATACAAGATCACAGCTAGCAATTGTGAAAGGAGAGATCTCTTAAAAATAACAAGGAATCAAGAAATAACAATTCAACAGCTGCAAGACAATGCAAAGAAAAATAATATAAGATTGATAGGTGTCAATGAAAACCCAGGAGTCAACACAAATGATATAAAAAGACTATTTGTTTAAGTAATAGAAAATTTCCCAAATATGGGAACAGAATCTGACTTTCAGATAAGTGAGGCATGTAGAACTCCAATGAATCATGATCAACATAAATCTACACCCAGATGTTTAGTAATTAATATCTCAGAAATTCAGTACAAGAATAGAGTATTAAAAGCTGTTAGAGGAGACAAACAGATCAGCTATAAGTCCGTCAGAATCATAGCAGACTTCTCAACACAAACCTTCAAATCAAGAAAAGCTTGGAGTGAAATATTTCAAGTCCTAAAAGAAAACACCTTCCAACCCAGATTGATGTACCCTGAAAAACTGTCTTTCAAAATTAATGGAGAAGTAAGATACTTCCATGACAAAGAACAACTAAAGAAATTCATGTCCATTGAAACAACCCTACAAAGAATACTGAAAGGTATTCTATGCAGAGATAAAAATGACCACAATTCCAAGGACAGAAAGAAATCACCAGGCAGGGCAAGCAATGAAACCAGAAAAAAAGCAGGGAGCCAACAGTGGGAAAACAACATGACAAAGATGAACCAATACATATCAGTTATAAGCATCAATGTAAATGACCTCAATTTACCAATCAAAAGAAACAGGCTGGCAGAATGAATCAAGAAACAAAATCCAACAATATGATGTGTACAGAAAACACATTTAACTCATGATGTGTAAACATCATATTGTCTCCCTAGTGTGAGAAACTAAAAGAGAAAATAAGACCTCGAATGTACAATAGACATTGTTAAAAGGGAAGAAACTGTTCAAAAGGAAAAAGGAGCTAAAATGGGGGAAAGCGAAAAAGGAAGGAAAGGAAAAAGAGAGAAAAAATGCAAGTTAGTTATACTATTAGTTTCTCTTAGTTCATAGAAAAGGATGGTTTGTGCTAATACTGATTGGTGAAATTTTTATACCCATATCTTGTACTCTGAGTAACTACTTTAAAGATAACATGCAATGTTATTATCATTGCATGTTATCAGTGCTATTGTTATTCTCCTATCATCTTATTATGAAATTTTGTTTTACTTCCCTTTTTCCATAAAATAAAATTTTAAAAAATAAAGTTTACATGCACTTTAACCATTCAAGAAAATCTAGCAAAACCCCAAAACAGAAGAACAGTGAGAGGCAACTGGTACTGCCAGACATGGCACAGAGTACATGGCACATAGACTGCCTATTAAAATATTTCTTAAACCAAACTCACATGTATAAACACCGCATCGTCTCCTTAGTGTAAGAAACTGAAAGACTCAATAAGATACAAAATCCCCAATAAATATGGGGGAAAGGTTCTGAAGTCGAATAATGCTTTTATTCTTTGATTTGATTGGTTTAAGTCTGTTTTCTAATATTTGATTGCAATATGTGAGAAGATAGGAACAGCTTTTTTGAAGAAAACAAAGGACATTAAGGTAGCCATTATTGATTTCTTATTGCCTGATTTGAAGGCCTATAATGCCTTCACTCTTTTATTTTATCTGGTTTTATATTTTGTTTGCTGTGTGTGAATCTATGAACAACCATTTCAAAGAAAACAAGAGACACTAGGGTAGCCATTGTTAATCTCCTGTTGTTATGTTTTGAAGACCTGTATTGCTTGCAGTGTTCCATTCTGAAACTCTATGTTGTGTTTGACTCTATTCTGTTTTGTTTTGTTTTGTTTTGTTCTATTCTCTTTAAAATAAAAATAAATAAAATAAAATAAAATAAAATATTATTTCTGGGCCCCAATTAAATGGAATAGAAAGTACAATAGAAACAAAAAAATTGATAAATCCAACCACCATAATTTAAAATAAAACTTTCTGCATGAGGAATATCAAAAAAATAAAGCAAATTACAAATTTATTTAAATTATAAATAAGTCTTTTAAAAATGAGAAAAAAAGAAATGCTAAAAACCTGATACAAAAGTATATAAAAGAAGTAACTCCACATTGTTTTCTATAGTTGCTGCAACATTTTACATTCTCACCAGTGTACAGGGCTCTACTTGCTGAAAAAAGAAAAGTCCCAGTCATCCCATTTCTGGGTATATAACCAAAGAAAATGCAATTAGTATGTCAAAGAGGTAATAGTATTTCTATGCTCATAACAGTACCAAATGTAGAAGCAAAACAGTGTTCATCTATGGGTGAAAGGATAAGAGAAATGCAATATATATGCACAATTAAATATTATTCAGTCTCTATGAAAACTAAGGAAATGCCCTAGGTAAACCTGAAAGACTTTCTGCTGGGTGTTATGCCTTATACATAGCTGTCTCCACAAAGCCTCATGTACTCATAGATGGGACTTTTGGGAGTGGCTGAATCATGAACGTATGGTACTGAATCAGTCCACTGATTAGTTGAGCATAGTTCTGTGTGTGGGTGGCACCAAGCAATAGGCTTGAAACCTGGATGGAATAAAAAGGGAAAGAAGGAAGACTTGCTGCTTCCACCTGCTCTGCCATTGACTATTTCTCCTCTGCCATGCGGGAGCCAACCTACTATGGCCTGAAATCTCTACCAACTATGAGCTAAAATAAACCTTTCCTCCTTTAACTTGTAGTTAACTTGGGTAGTTTATCCTACTAGTGAGAAAGTAACTGAGATACTAGGTGAAACAAGTTAGTCACAGAAGGACAAATAATGCACAATTCCACTTACGTGAGGTATCTGCAACAGTCAAACTCATAAAAGCACGAAATACAATGGCAATTGCCAGGAGGTGGTAGGAGAGGAAATGCGGAAAGTGTATTTAATGGAGACAGTCTTAGTTACATAAGATTAAATTCTAGAGATGCAACATAGTGCCTATAGTTAAACAATATGATACTGTGCACTTCAAAATCTGTTAAGAGGGAAAATCTCATGTTAAGTGTTCTGCCACAAGACAAAAAAAAACAAAAGGACAGAAGGAAAATTTGACAGATGTCAGATAGGTCTGCTATTTAAATAGTGTTGATGGTAACAGCTATTTTTATGTGTCCAAACTCATCATATTGTGCAAATTAAATATGTGCAATACTTTTTAGGCATGGTGGCGCATGCCTGTAATCCCAGCACTTGGGAGACAGAGGCAGGAGGATCACCACAAGTTTGAGGCCACGTTGAACTACATAGCAAGACCCTGTCTCAAAACACTGTGTAACATTTGTATATGAATTACACCTCAACAAACTATTTTAAACACTAAAAAGTATTCTTAAAGATTTTATGTCAAAGAAATGATAAATATTTGAAAAAATAGATGTTGTATCTGATTTAAGCATTACACAATGTATACATGCATTGAACTGTCACCTGTTACTCCATTAATATGTGTTTTTACATGCCATTGGTTATTAATAAATTTAATTGATAAAATGCATAAACAAAATTAGTTATATTGCAACTAAAAATGCACAAAAGACATGAACACACAGGTTCAGAAAAAAGACCAATCAATACATAAGCAAGAAAAAATGCTCAACTTTCTTTACAATTAAATAAATCCACAATTCAACAGTGAGATACCATATCTGAACAGATTGGCACAGACTAAAAGTTGGATAAAACACCCTATGTTATGACCCATGGGCATACATTTTTGGTGGATGTACAAAATGGTGCAAACTTAAGAAATGGGCAGGACTTAAAAAATTGCATGTATTTTATTTTCTGAACTTGCAATCCTAATTCTAGGAACTTACTTGAAAAAATACCTTTACAAAAGGAAATAACATATGCAAAAGATTATTCACTGAGATAACAATTATTGTTGCAAAATATTGAACACAAGATGTGCTCTCTTCTGGATCTTGGATTTCCCCCCAAAGGTCCATATGATAAAATGTTGGTCCTCAGGGTGGCATATTAGGAGGCGGCAGAATCTTTAACAAATGGGGTTGAGTTGATGAATTTGGGGAACTAGGGGCAATCCATTGAAGAGCATTGTGTTTCTGTTCTCTTCACTTTCTCTTGCTCCTAAGCCGTGAAGTGAGTAGTTTTGTTCCACCACTGTTCCTGCCATGATGTGTCACCTCACAGAAGTGATGAGGCCAGCAGATCAAGGACAGGAATATAGGTGTCTATGAAAATGAGGTTTGGTGGATGAAAAGAAAACAAGAGAGACTAAGTTATGGACTGAAGCCTCATTCGTAGTTTTCTCAGCTATTTATTAAAGTCTTCTTTACAAAAAGCAAAAGTGGGACATGGGAGGGCTAAAACACAGATAAGTGAGAATTTAATTGTTTATCTATCTCAGGGACCACCTTTGGCTATGTCTGGCCTTCATGTTTACCATTCTTTTGGACATACCTTCACAAAGCACCTTCTACTGTCCCAGCAGTATTCCCCTGGCACTAAGGTCCTGTGTTCATTTCCTTTTACGCTATGCTTTACTTCCTCCAGAACAATCATGCGGCCTAGCAGAGCTCAAAGTCTCTGGAGTTACAAGAGGTAAGGTTAATTTTTTTTTTTTTTTTTTGCAGCACCAGGGATTGAACTCACGACCTTGCGCTTGCCAGGCAGGCACTTAGGCCACTGAGCTAGATCCCCGGCCCTGGTGTTTTTGAGACAGGGTCTCACTATGCCATTCAGGCTGGCCTTGAGCTCACTTTGTAGCCCAGGCTGGTCTCGAACTCACAACGATCTGCCTGTCTCAGCCTCCCGAATGCTGGGATTACAGGCGTGAGCCACCACGCCCAGCTGAGGTAAGGTTAATTTAAGACACTTTTTTCCACACTGGAACCTCCACAACTATGATCCTTAATAAACCTTTTCCTCTTATAAATTGATTATTCAGGTATTTTTTATAGCCATAAAAAATTGACTAACACCTAATTTAAATATTAACTAAGGGGGGACCTGTTGAATAAACTATGGTACAGCCACACATGACGTACTTTCCAGCTGTAGAACTAAAAACAAGAGGAAGAGCTTTTGAATGGGTGTGGAATGGATGGTAATACATTATAATGTTAAAAGGAAATATGCAAAATACTGCATATGACATAAGAAGCTACTTTGTAAATGTTTTTAAAAATCGATAAAACAAGAAAAGATGGTGTACCAGCATTGTCACAAGGTGATGTACTCACCCTGTGAATAGAAACAGGGTGGGAAGACTAGGAAAGAAAATGAGAATCCTGAATATACCATTTTATATGACTTTTTTTGAATTAAATAATACCTATTCAAAAATAAATCAAGAAAGGTGCAAAAATTCATGGCAGACAAATGCCAGATTTCAGCCAACAGAATTGACTGTTGCAGTTACCCTCAGCTTATGGGTCTCATTGGCTTTCTAAGGTTCATTCTCAGACTATGAATCGAAATTATGTGCTGAGATTGAAAATTAGGTTAAACTGATTTCATTCAGCTTCATAAAGACTAAGAACTAGTTACTTTATAATTAGCTGTTCAATCCAGCTACTTTTGCAATGCATCGAGGGGTATTAATCATATATTGTTCGTTTTGGCATACTTTCCTCCCAAAGTGATTTTGATCACAGACCAAGTTAAAAACCTTATTCAGTTTCTAAAATTTCAGGAAACAAGGCCAACTTTATCCTCATTTCCATCATCTGACTTGCACGCAGAGAGCCCCTGAGGCAGCCACAGTGAACATATTGGTGTCAGCAGTTCCAGGCTGACTCACCAAAAAAAAGTGCACCATTAACCTATGGAACGTCTCTCCACTGGGTGCTTCATTCTCAGTAGGACCATCTGCATCTCATTCACCGGGGTAGGAGCCCAGCCAATCCTTCGTGCTTTTCCACGCCTTTCCACCCTGATGCCTGGCCAGAAGCAATTCAGACCCCACAGAGCGTGCTGAATCAGCAACAGAGTCCAAACTCAAAATGCCCCCCGATGCTCAGCAGAACGCATCTGGGTTCCCTGCTCTCACTGTGCTACCTCTGAAAATCCCCAAATCCTAAGAAAAGGATTGCTTTCTGTTGCAATGCTGCACCTAAGTTTTTTTTTGTTTTTTGGTTTTTTTTGGGGGGGGGCACCAGGGATTGAACTCATGACCTCATGCTTGCCAGGCAGGCGCTTAGGCCACTGAGCTAAATGCCCGGCCCTTTTTTTTTTTTTAA
Organism: Cuniculus paca; assembly: GCA_004365215.1. Taxonomy (NCBI): domain Eukaryota; kingdom Metazoa; phylum Chordata; class Mammalia; order Rodentia; family Cuniculidae; genus Cuniculus; species Cuniculus paca. The sequence continues at coordinate 22,838 of RJWT010004211.1, read as the reverse complement.
TGGCATAAAGATTAAAATTCCATGAATTTTTGTTTGAGTATAGGCTTTGCCACTTAATTTGCTGACTGGTCAACAAAAAGAACTTAATTTCTGTAAGTTTCAGTATTCTCATTTGCAAAACATTTAGTGACAGATTTTTTTTGGAGGGGTAACAATTTATTTATCTATTTGTGGTTCTGAGGATCATACCCACATCCTTGTGCATGCTAGGTAAGTGTTCTACCATCGTTAGGTAAGGATTTAAAGTAAGAATTTTGTACCAGGTTTGCAAATAGGCATTCTGGTTCCACTCTTCAATCTGCTGAGAAAAGTTAGCTCTTATTTAACTGGTGAAATCCTCTCCCTAGGAAAATCCACCCCCAGCCCCACCAAGAGTGACAGGGAAAAGAAAATACAAAAAAACAACAAAACATGAAATAGTGCCATGTAAGAACCCCTAGTTCCTTCTAGGATCTCTTTTGGATAACACAATGTAGTCTGTGAAAACACTCATATTGTCAAGTCTCCCCAACTCCTCTTCTCCAAGCTGGATTCCAAGCTAGGAAGATTTACAGTATCAAGGAAAAGGAAGAGAACTGTGGTGATGCCCCTGATCCTCTGATCTCCGCTATGGAGCAGAAACAAGTGACAGCTGGGCATGGTCATTCTGCTACTGTTCACCGCTCAATTATGCAGTGACACATTTGAGACCATTTCTTCAGTTCTGCCTAAAATTGTCTTACTGACTGGGCCCTGCTTCAGTGGACAAGATTGCTGGGACACCTGACCATGACTATTTTCCTTCCCTAGCCAAGCGATTCTACCCCCCAGAGAATTTTTAGTGGTACTCCTTTCTGCAACCAGTAAGGGCTCGTAGGGATTTCCAGGTCCCCAGCATATCACAGGTCTAAGTGTACCTTCAGAGCTAGCGTGTTGGGTCATATTTTGCTTCCTTACTATGCTATCACTTCCTTGATCATTAGAGCACCTGCATTAACAGTCTTCTCCCAGGGATTCAAAGACAGAGTAGAATCAAAGCCATTGTTTCAACTTAATTTCATCCTATCTAACACTCTTCTCACTCTGGTCCACCCTGGAACTTAAGATCAGAAGCAAATACCAAAATCTTTGTTGTGTCCAACAATGCTGCCTGCACAGGCTCATCTTTTCTTAGTCTGGAAGGGAAATTGCAAGGTCATACTGTTCTTCTGAATACCAACTTGCCTACCTCTCTGGGGCCATAAAGATGAATGGGGAACAAGAAGAGAAACCAGTTTATTGATAAGGGACGTGCCAGAGTGTGTTTGTTATCTCTGTGAAGCATTTAGAGCTGTGCCTGGCACAGAACATAAATGCAATTAATGCCAGCTGTTACCAATTACACCCCATATTCGTTCAAGAAAGACATCTTCTTTTCTGAGCTTTTTAAAACTGGGCCAGTTTATCAAAGTCTACATGTTTATTTCAGTTGGATCTCTTTTTATTGATACTAAACATAAGCAGAAGTTCTATGTTTGTCCTATGCATTTTGGGAATGATTATTGACCCAAATGTACACACAGAGTTGTTTAACTCTATTTTCATATTTCCAGTAACCCCTGTTAGCCTGGGTTCATGATGTCAATGAGAATTGTACATGAAAATCTGCCTATGGGAAAATATTTGCACCAATTCGTTCACTGACTTATGCAGCATTTATTATATGTTTAAGGATGATGAATAAAATATAGTCCCTGTGCCTCTTGGATGTAAGACAAAGACTTATTCTTTAATATACAAAGAGCTTTTACAAATCAGTAAGTGAAAATCAAGCAACACCAAATCTGACAATAGATACAAAAAGATTTCATGCACACATACACATATGCAAACATACACAAACACAGGGTTTCTCACCAGAAAAATGTAAATTAAATTCCTAAGATATTAAGTTGCAGGATGTTATGCAGACTATTTCTGTGCTACTTTCCCTTGAACAATGAAAATATTCAATTCAAAGAACACCACTATGGTAATGTTGCTAAGAACAGGATCAAGATGAGCCAAACCTTTCCTCACTAATAAGGAAGGTAGCATGCTGGTGTATCACACACCCAGAGAGAATAGTTTCAGAGCCATTGTTCAGAGTGTTTGATGTGAACATAGACAACGGGTATCTAACTCCAGGCTGGGACACATCCTCAGTCTTCGCCCATTCAGCACATACTTACTGAGTGCCTATTTTGTACAAGTCAGTATGTTACACAGAGCCTAGGACAAAGCCATGACAAGGTAAGTGAAGGAAGCTTATAATTTCACAGGACAGAATGTCTTTGTCTGATCAGCCACTCAATTTTATGTGTGGATCACTCACAAAGTCTAGGTTTGTGCAAAGTTTCAAGTGACTTGTAGAAAAAAATCTATGCAAAAGAGGTGTATCGTTAGTAAACCCCCTAGAGCAACCAGTTTCCAGAAGTCCTGTAAAACAAAAAGCTTCTAACAGCTTGCCTTTGTGTTTCATTTTGCCATTTCCACAAGTGATTTCTGCCCTTAGTTGATCTTTTTCTTCTTTGTGTCAAGTCCTGTTTATCAGATTCCTTTCACCACGAAAAAGAAAGCTCTTCGTTCCTGATGGATAGTTCTTGTGAAAAGGTCAAAATAAAACTTTCAATAGAACAACATTTAGTCTGCCTTCAAAGAATAAATAATTTTTAATAAAACTTTCTATTTGTAGCCTGACTTCTTCTGGAAAGCAATTTCTAAGCAATAATCTATGCCCTGCAGTCAGTTTCTAGAGAGGACAGAAAAAGTCCAGTGAAATCTGATGGCACAGCAGCACACTCAGAGCTGGATGAGGCTTTGAGTTTATGATGGCCTTCAGCTCAGTCTGGCTCAGGGTATGACAGAGGGACTGCATCAGGGACCTGGCCAAGATCCCCAATCTCCCAAACGAGTGTACGGTGAAGGTTTAAATAAATGAGACAAGCGGTGTGATTTTAGGGCTCCAGGAGGGTCAAAACCCTCTAACAGAGTTAGAGACTCTGGGGGCTGAGACAGAGAATGTCTCTGAGTGGCCCACATTTATTAGGTCTTCAAACAAGGAGATGGGATACTGAGGGTGATTTTGGGAGTGGTTCAAGGTCTTTTCCAAGTAACAGATTATGTTAATTTAGGGGAAGCATTTTAGGAGAAAATCTCCAGGGGCCATTTCAAACAGGAGTGAAACGCCTGCAGCTACAGTCTTTATTTAGTTAATTGGGGTTGGAGCCAGGTGTGGACTTATCTTTCCCTTTGAGGCGTCTCTTTGTTCTCAGGTCGGCCACGCCCTGGCCATGCCACAGCCCTGCACTTGTGTTCAATTTCCAGCTTCAATAGCTCCCAACAGGACTGGGGGAGCAGGCTCATCTTAAGGGACTGGTTTTTTCCTCTGCTTTTGTCCTGGGGGCCTGTGGATTTTTTTTATCTCACCCCCACCCTCTTAGGAGTTTGCACTACACAGCTCATTGCTCCTTTTACTTCAGTTCTCCTGCATCTCTTTGAATTCAAACTGCCTCTCCATCCCCACTGAGAGGTGTGTTCTAGAAGCTTAATAACCACCTCTGTAGTATGGGAACCCTGATTGGTGAGCTTTTTCTGATCATAGCTTCAATATTCCCACTGTGGTCGATTTCAAACTACTACCAGCCTGCCATTACCAACTCCAGGTAGGAAAGATGGGAATAACCGGACCCCCAAATCCCCACTGCCAGTCCCACTTCTATACTGCTCTCTCCTCCTTCTAGACCTCAGCTAAGGGAATGTCTGACCCACACTACTGTTTCCTTTTCTCAGAAGAAAGCATCTTCTCCCTGCTGCTGCGATTGTGGCTTGCTGTCCTGGTTTCCTTTGCTTTGTTCCTGTTACCACCTGGAATCCATCTGTTTTCTTTCTCTCGATTTCTTTCAGCCAACATGTTGACCTCTTCCACCTTTTATCTTACTTTAACTGCTCTTTCCTCATGGCCCACAGATTTCATTGTTCATTTGAACAGTACAGCTATAGCAGATTTATTTCATTTCTTTTTTCATGCTGGACCCCTAAGGTGGTATGTTGTGCCTGCAGCCCTGTTTCAGTGCTGGATATGGGACAGCTGTAACAGATAAGGCCACCATGCAGTCAATGACACCTGCCCCCTTTTCCTTTCTGCATGAAGCCCTTCTGTGAGGTTATTCTTCACATCTAGCATCCTCCCAGCTCAGGGGTACACGAGTACAGCACATTCTAAATGTCCTGGGCTGAGTATACCTCCACCTTCTCCTAGCTAAGAATTCACAATATGTCGACGACAGTCCTTCCAGCAGCAGTTTCGCTCTGACGAAGCGGTCGCTGGCTGCAATATTTCATAGGAAGTCATTAGCGCTGGTGCTCAGCTTCATGGCTATAGGCATGGGAAGATTAAGAGGGAAGAGCTGAGAATTTATTCTGATACCTAGGGAACTGTGATGCAAAAATAACAATAAGCAGGGAAAAAAGGCTGATTCTCTGGTTTTAGGTGACTTTCGTTTTATTATAGAACCTGAATTTTAATGAAGAGGAAGGTTTCTAAGGTCGGACAAAGAGGGAAGTGTTTTTATCTGAGAATATTAACCTCGCTAAGCTCAAGGAAGTCTTCTGTCTTTGCCTAATACCTTCCCTAGTGCTACCTATCTCCCCCACCTCTGAAGCCTGGGACTAACCTCTATTTTACCAAGTAACAGCTGGTTGCAAATGCCAGGAAGACAAGTTGAGGTGATGAGAAAGAAAACTGCTTCCAGTATAATTGATATGCTCTGTATTTCATAGGAAGCCATTAGTAGCTTTTTATTATGATTTAATTTCAAATGAGCAAAATCGTAGTAAGACTAATACTATAAAAAAAACCCTGTAAATCCTATACCCAAATTAATTGTTTATATATTTGCGTGTTTAGATTTCTGTGTTTATCTTTTTACTTGCTTGCTGGGTTGTTTCCTCATTAATAATGTGGGCTTTAGCTGCTGCTATGGTTTAATATGGGTTTTGTTCCCCAGAGATTTGTGTGTAACAGCTTGGTCTTCAGGTGGCAGTTGGGAGATGATGTGGAACTTGGGAGTGGGCCCGTGGGCAGTTCTCAAGTCACTGGGATGTGCGCTGGCAGGGAACTGTGAGGCCCTCCCCTCTTCCTGTCTTTTCTCTCTGCTTCCAGATCATGATGTGGGCAGCTTGCTCTGCCACAAGCTCCTGCCAGGATGTGCTGCCCTGGCCAAAGGCCCGAACAAATGGGGCCACCTGATCTGATCTTGGACTCCAACCTTCAGAACCAAGAGTCAAAATGAACCCCTTTTACTTCATACCTGGCCCGTGTCAGATATTTCATTATAGTGATATAAAGCTGAGAGATAGAGCTGTCCTTACTCCCTGATCTGGAATTACAGTTTTCTTCTTAATGACTAGAATAGAGCTAAAGGGAAGCCTGACTGACCAAATTATCAGTTTAGAGTTCAGATAAGATCACACTATAAAAGGGCGTAACATTTGAAGAATGATGGGAAGTATGCAAAACTTGAAAACAAAATCCTGCTGGACAATATTGAAAGTGAGAGAATAGCCTACATCAAAGGAGAGAAAATCAGATTAGGACAAACCAAGACAATTAGGGGCTATTGATAAAGAATTATGTAGATAATGAGTGTCAAACTAATCTTTCAAAAAGAGTCGCTTTTTATGTGACTATCTGAAAGTTGTGGGGAGAGAAAAGAATGAAAAGGAGAGGACAAATGGTAGCTGAGAGGGCAGATTATTATCATTAGGTTTTAATCCTCCTGCAGAGAATTCATGGTGCTCAACACCACCATGCTGTGGTAGGTGTGAGCTTCTCAGATTGCCACTTCTTAAATACGGGGCTCCCCTACCCCAAATCCCATTACAATTGCTAAAGAAATACAAAAATACAGTCAACAAGTAAAGAAAAATTTTCACAATACAGTCTGTCACAGAATAACTGAAGGTCTTGGGGACTTAAAAAGTAGACATAGGAGACTTATTCTTAATTATAAGTGATTGAGCTGTTTTTCACTCAATCTGGGGTGGCTAGAAAAACATGAGGGGTGCAGAGAAAAGGGAGGAAAGAGATAAGATGGGGCAAGGAGAGACCAGCACTCACAGGTGTGCTGATTCTCTGAAGACAAAGGCTAGGGGCGAGCTTAAATGTACTCTGATGGGGGAGGGCACAGGGCTGCTGACATGGGCTGTGCAGCAAGACGTGGCTGAAGGGGGTAGGAGCATTTGTGGTATGCAGGGGGTCTGGCAAAGGCAGTTTGGGAAGAAGAAACTGCAGGGGTTTCTGGGAAGAAGGAGCTAGACAGCATTATGGTTCAACATGTGGCCTGTCACCATGATGGCTGGGCAAGTCTCAGGCGGGGGACCTATCAATAAGAAAATGCTCTACATAGATACATATGAAAATTTTCAAAACTATACATGAAAACTTTCAAAAATATACATGAAAATGATACTTCTCTGAGGAATTTTTAAAAGATATACTTAGCTCAATAAGTGGCAGAAAACATGGATGGGCAACTAAATGCTAGAAAAAAATGAAAAGATTAAATGAGTGCTAATTTTTACTTAGTAATAGTTTAAAAATCATTAAGCATAATTTCACAGACATATCTTCCCAAATCTTCATCTAAAACATAACAAAAATTATATAAATGTTTATACTCCATTCCATAGTAACTTTTTGGGTTTCATACTGGAGATTGAACCCAGGGCCTTCAAATTAAGCTAAATCCATGTATCAGTCAGGGTTTACTAGAGAAATACATATAACACAAGATTTACAAATGTATAAGAAATTACAAGATTGGATTACGATGGTCAGTCACAGATTTGGATGAGGAAGTGTGCAGAAGTTGTCTGCACATTGAAGACTGAAGAACTCAGTCCAAAGCCTGGAGTTCACTGGAAAATCCTGTGCAAATAGATTTCACCCACATACCTATGTGTAAGGGGGACACACACCTCTGAGTGTGCATCGATACCTTTATTAGCTGGTTAGAAGCTCTCCCTGCCATGTCAGAATGGCCCTGTCAGGGATAAAAGTTCTTAAAGAAGTAATCCCTAGGTTTGGACTGCCTAGATCTATCTAGAGGTGTAACAGATCCTCATTAATACTGCAAATCACACAGCGAATTAAGTACCATCTCCAAACTGCTGACATGGCTGTTGTATCAGGAGACTGATTGGTCTGCCATGGAAGGCTGAAGAGTCTACATCAGAAGGCTGTGGATCTGAGATGGAAGCTGAAGAGTCTGCTCTAGAAGCCAGGAGATGATGTCCAACCTAAAGGCAAACACTAGAGCACCCCTGAAGAACAGAAGCATTTCTTCCTCATTCCCCCTTTATACCATCCAGGTGACAAGCCACCCTAGGGTGGGTATTCTACATCCTTGGGTGTAGAAATGCTGAGCCTTAAGCTTCTACACTTCTCAAATTGACACAGTAAGGCAACCATTATGGTTCCCTACTTTTTATTTTTATTTTGAGATAGGGTCTTGATAAGTTACTAAGTTGCACAGGTTGAGCTCAGATGTGATCCTCCTGCCTCAGCTTCCCAGAATGCTGGGATTATAGGCAGGTGCCATAATCCACACCTGAGTAATTAAAAATTTGTAGAAAAGGTAGAAAACTTCGCAATGCATTCAATGAAAGTAACTATAAACTTATAAAAATACCAAACAAAAATAGAAAAAAAGGGAAGAAAACTATTGATTATTATATTGTTACTAAATTAAAGGAGACATTATGTTGAAACAATTGTCTTAAGAGAACTTCAGAGATGCTATTTAATCTTTGATGAAATTCAACAACTGCTTAAGTTTTTAAGGCAAATGAGGAAAAAGAAGAAGCCTGTTTTATAAAAGTTGCCTAATGGAAGTTGAATAAAAATTTTACCTAATGATAAAACTTGAAACATTCACATTAAATTCACGTTCACAGATATCCATCCTTGTCATTGCTCTGTACAATCTGACCCAAAAAAATGATAAGAAAGACAAAAAGGTATATATTCATTTTGGAAACATTATATCAAAAGCTAATTACTTAGATGATAGGATTCTTTACCTTGGAAACCTGGGAGATTTTACAGAGAAAAAAATATAAGAAATAACAAGACTGAAACTGTCATATGATTCAGCAATATTACTTTCGAACACATACCTAAAGGAAATGAAATCAGTGCATTGAAAAGCTATCTGCACTCCCAAGTTCATTATCGCATAATTCACAGTATTCAAAATATGAAAACAACCCAAAAAAAAGTGATATAGAAACTCTGGAATATTATTCAATTTTTATAAGAAAAAGATCCTGCCATTTGTAACAACATGAATGAATGTAGAGGACACTGTCCTAAGTTAAATAAGCCAGGAACAGAAGGACATATACAATATGATTCCACTCAGATGAGGTATCCATAATAGTCAAAGTCATAGAAGTAAAGATTAGAAGAACGGTTACCTGGAGTGAGAGAGAAGTGGGAGGTGTCTTTCAGTGGCTATAAATACTCAGTGCTGCTAGACACAAGTCCATTGTAGAGATCTTCTATATGACATAGTGTTTGTTCTTCACAATACGGTATTACAATTGACTTTACAACATGGCTTTGCAACTTATTAAAAGGGTAAATCTTATGTTCAATGTTCTTACCATAAAAACAAAACTGGAAACAATACGAGGGACAGAAACTTTGAGAAGTGTTTGATGCATCTATTACCTTGATGGTTGTGATGGTATCACACACAAGTGTTTGCATATCTTCAAACTTATCATATTATAGACATTAAATATGGTAGTCTTTGTATGTCAGTATACCTCAATAAAGCTATCTTTAAAAAAAAAGCTTAAAACAGTTGTCCAACAATTGTCTTATTAAAAATAATAAAGTTTTAAAGATGTCCAAAATTAATAGCTTTTATTATATTAGTGATAATCAATTAGAAAGTGCAATAGAATGAGAAGATCACAATCACACAATGAACAGAAATTATCAAATACCTAGGAAAAAGTCCTTGTAGAAATACACGCTGCTAACCCCCGTGTGGTGGGGCACTCCTGAAATCCCCGCACTTGGGAGGCTGAGGCAGGAGGATCATTGAGAATTCGAGACCAGCCTGGGTTACAAAATGAGCTCAAGGCCAGCCCAAACTGCATAGAGAGACCCTGTCTCAAAAAAACCACAAAAAAGAAAGAAAGAAAGAAAGAAAGAAAGAAAAATAGAAAGAAAGAAAGCAAGCAAGCAAGCAAGCAAGCAAGCTGCTGACACAAAGGACATGGATGTTCTAATGAGCACAGGATGCTTGCGAGTGGAGTATGGAATTGGTAAGCACATTCCTAAATTCATCCAGAAAAAAAATACACAGAGTCAAACATTTTTGTTATATTAAAAAAAAAAGCATAAAATCACTTGCTCTATGCAAATACCAAAGCAAATTATAAGGCTATGGTAATTTTTAAAATATAGCTTTGATTCAGATATAAACAAATAGATCACATTTACAAAATAGTAAACCTGAAAGCAGACCCACATACATATGATAATTTATAAATAGTGATATTTCAAGTCTCTGGAAAAAGAAAGGCTTCTATACTAACAGGACTGCAGATATTAACTGTATATCTGGAAATGTGTGCTTGTGTGTGTGGGTGCATGCCTAAACAGATACAGATAGATTAGATATAGACAATAGATAGATAGATAGATAGATGATAGATGATAGAGTACATAGAAAAATAAGATTCCTTTCCTTACATTGCATTGTATACAAAAATAATTTCTGCATAGATTAAACAACAAAAAGCTAAATAAAAATTAGTACCACAAGAACACTAGAAGAAAATATCAGAAAACACCTTCAAACACCTGAAGACAAGACCTGCCAAGGCAAGCAGGGGTGCATATCTTTAGCCTCAGCTACTCAGGAGACTGAGGCAGGAGGGTTGAATAGCATTTAGAAAATGGAAAAACTGAAAAAATTCATTTTTAGGATAATTTTGATTTGTGCTTTTTAAGACCATGCAAATTTTTTGTATAGATGTATGCCTGTGCGTCCATGTGCACATGAGAAAAGATACATGAAAAGGAGAAGAGTTTTCACAATATATCCAAACTGGCATAATTGGGCCAAGTACTTAGCTCAGTGGCTCAAGTACTTGCCTGGTAAGCACAAGATCGTGAATTTGATCCCCAATACAAAAAAAAAAAAAAAAACTGGCATAATTGTTTCCTAATGGTTAGAGGAATGTAACATAATAAATAATGGGAAAGTTTCTTTTTACTTTTTATTTTTGGCTCTTTTACTTTTGGATTGTTTTGAATTTTAAAGGCTTATTATGAGTTATTTTTGAAATCTTAACTAAAGGTAGGTAGCCTTATATTTCAACGGTAACTTTAATTCTGAATATTCATTTATATTTGACTTTTTCAAGTACTGCAATTTTGTCCAAATAAACCAAAAGAGACAATAGAGGTTTTTTTGTTCTACCTGAAAATTTTATAGGTCAGTGTCCATCGGCCTAAAGGGATTAGTAACACACGTCAAAGAAGTGCAGCTACCTGAAAGCATAGGTTTAAAAGAGCTCACTAATTAAGCAAAAACTTAATTCGGAAATGTTAACTTAAGAGCCTAATGTAATCTGAGTACTTTCTCATGTATTTTATTATGTTTTCTTCATTTCAACCCTATCTGGTACCCTTGGCATCTCTACTGCACAGATGGAAAAAGTGAAGTTTGGAGAGTTTATGTAATCAACTTCCCCAAGGAGACATCAGTTGGAAAAGAAGCCAGGATTCAAACCCTATTGATCTGCTCCCGCCCCTTTCCATTTTGCCACGCCATCTCCCACACAGCCCTTTGTGCAAAGCTTTTAAATAAGAGTGAGTTCTAGCAGCATTTCAGTTAATTCCCCCCATTATTATTTATTTGCTGAGTGCTATACAACATCGACCAGAGAGCTTCGTCCCCAGGGAAGCTGTCACACTAGGCTGTCCATGTGCGCTGCGTGATTTAAAGTCAGTCCCACATGGCCCCAGAAGAATGTCCGTGGCGCCATTAATAGAGATGACATGACATAAAACGCCAGTGACTCACGTCCAAAGTCTCCCAGAAAACAAGGGTACAATAATGATGTGTAGGTCAGAGATTTGAAAGTTTTAGAGGCAACACTTCCCTGGAGTTCTGCAAATCAGTCAGTGCTTGGCCGTCAAGAAAATAGAAACTCCAAGACCACAGCCACGCTGGTGTTCTCAATGGAAACCAGTGCAGTGGCCTTAGGAAGGTATAATAGGGCAGGGAAAAACCCTAATGGCAGAGAAACCACGCAAAACTTAAGAGAAAGACCTGCTGCCCAAAGAGAAAGCCAACAAATACTGAAATTCCTTGAATGCCTTTTGTTTTGTTGTAGGTTTTTTTTTTTCAGTGATGCTTGTGTTTTAATACTTTTTATTTATTTTTTTTTTGCGGCACCGAGGATTGGACTCACAACCTTGTGCTTGCTGGGCAGGTGCTTAGACCGCTGAGCTAGATCCCAGTCTCACTATGCTGTTCAGGCTGGCCTTGAGCTCACTTTGTAGCCCAGGCTGGTCTCGAACTCACAATGATCCGCCTGTCTCAGCCTCCTAAGTGCTGGGATTACAGGTGTGAGCCACCACGCCTGGCTTTTAATACTTTTTAAAATCCTTTTCTTACACTTTCAAAATTTATGCTCAGAAAGATACATCATGTTCAGAGTCAAGTTTTCACAAAATAGGTGAGAACTCTATGGAATTAAGGGAAAAATGAATCACCCAATTCAAAGTACACCGAGGCTCAACCAAGGAAAGTAAAGATAATTGATGTGATGAAATTGCTTTACACTCTTCAGATAGTGATTCAGCCAGAGGGTCATAATATTCCATCTTTATGCATGAAGGCAGAAATAAATTCTGAAGTTCCTATGGCTAACAAACAAAAACAACTATTTAGCATATCTTCCAAAATTATCAACATTAATAGGAATGTTATTTTCCATCACAATCAATTAACATATCACAATTGGAAAGCATGATCTAATGGTTATACATGAAAACCTGTACCAAATGATCAAAGAGTAAAATTGATCATGTGCAACACCACAATTCCTACATGGAATTTAACCATGACCAATGGCATGAAAAACCACTGCTGTAATTCAACTACAAGAACTAAAATTAATGACCCACATACGCAAGTCCCACCCACTAATTAAACTCATCAACCACTCATTCATCAACCTTCCTACTCCCTCCAATATCTCAGCTTGATGAAACTTGGGGTCTTTACTAGGAAGCTGCCTAGGCCTCCAAATTATCACAGGCCTGTTCCTAGCACAAAACAAGACCCCCCCCAAATGCCCAAGAAGTGCACTTTCACTACCAAACAATAAAGCTTGACATATATATATATATTTTTTTTTTCCGGCACCAGGGATTAAACTCACGACCTTGCGCTTGCCAGGCAGGCGCTTAGACCGCTGAGCTAGATCCCCAGCCCTGTTTTTGAGACAGGGTTTCACTATGCCGTTCGGGCTGGCCTTGAGCTCACTTTGTAGCCCAGGCTGGTCTCGAACTCACAACGATCCGCCTGTCTCAGCCTCCCGAGTGCTGGGATTACAGGCGTGAGTCATGACGCCCGGGTGAAATATATTTTTAAATAACTTTAAAATTTTTAAAGTATCTTTTAAAACTCAACTTTTAAATCATTTGTATTTCTAAGAAAAAAATCATAATAGAAATGAGATAATACCAGAAACTGAGTGGCACCTCACCCAGATCCATGCCTCTGAGAAGAATCCTGTGTTAGTCATTTACCCCTTAGTATGAATATCAGGCAATGAGTTCCCCACCCTGTGGAAATTTCCACTCCAGGTACAATTTGAAAAGAGCATGAACAATGGGTCGGTCTCATGGGACCAAATTTTAGTTCTTCTTACCAGCCACGTGGTTTTGGATAAGTGATACCCTCCTTGTTCCTCAGCTGCCTCATATAAAATAATATTAACGATAACTGTTCCCAAGGTTTTTATGATAATTTAATAGATAAGAATCGTGCCTGATATAAGGTAAATACTACAAAGTGTCTTCCACTCTTTTTTTGCTAATGGAATACCAGTAAATAGAAGTAGATGGTATTTAGGTGAAGGAAGTCCTTTATAAAAGGCCCTAAAATAATGTTTTCAGGCAGCTCCTATCTTTGACTATGGTGAAATTCAACCCTATATTTTAGTTCATCTCAATTAAAAAGTATCACCTTTTTTCCACTTCATGTTACCACAAACTTCTAGAACTTGGTCACATTGCCTTGAATTATGTTCAATTCTTCCATTCTAGAATTTTCACCTGCAAGGCCTCCTCAAGTCAGTGTCAAAAGAGAGAGATGAAATTGAACAATCCTATGCTTACTCTGTTCTACAAACTTCCTCAGCAATATACAGATGCTGAATAAAAGATTCAGCCTGTTCAAAAATAACATGCTACTCAATAGCTACATGCTACTCAAATAGAATTGAAAATTGAGTCTGATAAAACTACCCACCTACATATGGTGTTTGTAGCATGCATCCTTTTGTTTAAGAGTAACATCTCCTGCCTAAGTGAGAGAAGTTTGGGGTTTTTCCTTTTTCTTTGCCAAGTTGCAAGAAAAAGGAATGTCCACAGCATCTGGAAGGTAAATTCACTTCTTTTATTCTCAACATGGGGCACGAAGGGCTAGATCCCTCTTTTGCCTAGTGGTAGATGGTAGCCTTTTCTTCTCTTCTCTCTACAGGTGACATGTTGGAGTGGCCCTGTCCATCATCTTGTTTATTCATTACTTACTGTTTCCCATGCTTAGGAGGAGGAATGACTCATCGGATAGTCCAGACGGAATCCAGGACAGAGGAGCAGATTCTAGGCCTTCCCATCTGCCTCCTGAAGCCAGATTTGTTCCCATTCATTCTCTCTCTGTCTCCTTCCCTCCCACCCTCCACTTTCAACCTCTTGTAATTTCTTTGCAGATAAACACATGAGGAAACCAGTCTGTCCCTGCCCCATTTGCCTAGCTGTCTTCATTTTGTGATGAAAGCCCGAGAGGTGAACCCTACCTTTTCTAATTCAGCCAGTGACCTTGCATGTTAGTGGTGGAAGAGACTTGTTGGCCACTGATAAAGGGGATTTCAGTTCTTTGTGAGAACAAATTGCTACAAACTGAAAAAAAAAAGATGGGTCTAATGCCCCAGTACCTCTAATATATACACATTCACCCATATTTTAGATTTGAGAATATTAAACAGCATGCACAAACTGAGTTTTCCCCCAATACATAAATATTTAACAGGAAATGTTGAGGAGTTGAATTAATTAAGTAGCCTTTCCATAATAGCATTTCCTAGGGTGGTATCTTTACGAACTCAAGGTATCATTAGGGTTAGGTTCAACAATTCTTATAATTTCTGACCATTTACCACCACACAAGAAAGAAAACTCTCTTCCTGGTCCTAGCCTGATTGGTAATAACATTTCTTAAGGAAAAAAAAATCAACAGTCAAATTTTACATGCCAAAAATCTATAGCTGAAGCAATGAGCTAATTCTCAGACAGATGATAGGAAGACAAAGTATCCAAGGAAGGTAAGAGGCAAACCATGGGGAGGCTTTTAAACAAAACTTATTCATGCCGCAGGTCCTCCTTAAAACTAATACATTAAAAAAAAAAACTATGCAATTGAATCAGAGGTAATGGGAATGCCCCCTAATGGAACGATTTTTTCAGAGTAATTGCAAAGAAAGCAATTTGGTGCTTTTTACTGAATAGCACAGAATAACTTAAGGATGTAAGAGCACACCCATCTGCATGAGATGACCCTCTTCCTGGAACGGCTGTGCTCACGTTGCACCAGGGCTTTGATTAATTACTTTCCATGTGTTCTCTTGTATTAAGTAGTCGTGCAATGAGGAATGGGAACTAATTTGACCAGGAAATAGTTTCTGTGGAATCAAAAGCTTAAAAATAGCACTGAAATGTGGTGAATAAGGGGGAAAAAAGAAAACAGACGGTCCTAATGAGCCTCTCACCAGCTGCTTTCACAATATGGGGTCACCCAAATCCCTTGTCCTTCACCCTGACCCATGGGATGAGAACTCAACCCTGATTCTATCCTTTGTAAACTATCTGATCTGCACACCCCTCTGTGAAAAAGGAAATGAGAACTTCAGAAAAACATGTAAAATTAACAGATGTTTTACAACTTCAGGGAATCCAAACTGGTTAAACTAGCTGGAGGATATGAAAAACAGATGAATTAGTAAGCAACCTAGAGAAGGTCATTTGGGGTAAGTGACCATTTCAACTGGAATCAGGCAGGGCTTGCTTTTTTTTAATGTAGATTGACTGGAAATTTTAGAAGCTACCTGCACCTCAAATGGGCTTGAAGGATAGTAAACAGCATGAACTCACATGGAAATGAACTAGGGTACAACTCTCTACATACTGGTGTCCCCTACCTCCTCTCTCAGTCCCCAAGACCTCTGCCTCTTTACTTGTCATGCATGATGCAACTCTTGGTGGTAAGAACCAGTTGGCCTAGCATCTGGTTAATTCTGGAAATTGCTTACTAATGGATTTGTTTGCTTCTTCTAGCATTCCAGCTCACCTGAAGGTGCAGAGGCCATAAAAGAGATCATCTACTCACTGGGACTTCCCATAGTACGTAGGCAGTACCAGTCACAAAAGAGGTGAACAGCAGACCTTGCAGCATGTGACTCCCCTTTGCCCGCAGAACAGACAGCAAATGCTTACTCTGCCTCCAACGTGTCCATCACTGCATTCTGCCTACTCTTCAGCTTTGCTTCTCTACCTACACCCACTGCTCCAACACCAGATTCTGGGTTCCTGTGGAGTCTGAATATGAGGCACACACTCTCAATTAGGCATGTTGCAAATGCTATTCTGTATTGCAGCAAAACTTTTCTTTTTTTCCCCATCACCTGTATTACATCACTATTGACTTGAATATTCCCTACTCTGGGAGATTTACCCTGAGACAGAAAGACTGGGATCCAGGCCCTGATGAGCACTTCTGCAATAGCCTATAAACCCACAGTTGTACCATTGCTTTATACAGTTACTCTGAAGGTCCAGGAGGTGACTGCTTCACAGCTCTATCCCTGAGAGCCAACAGTATCCCATACATACCTGGCCACCTATATTTCCTGAGTTAAGGAACAAATGAATAAATGAATGGCTGCCCTTAATTACTGGCTCTCAATTATCTCTGCTAACGCGAGTTCTTAGCTAGACATAGCAGCGCACATTTCTAATCTCAACACTCTGGGAGACTGAGACAGAAGGAGCAAAAGTTCAAGCCTAGCCTGGGCAATTTAACAAGACTGTTTTAAAATAATGATAATAAATAAGTAAATAAAAAGGCTGGAGATGTAGCTCTGTGGGAAGGCCCTAGATTCGCCAGTACTTCAAAAAAAAAAAAAAGGAAAAGAAAAAGGGAGAGGGGGAAAAGCAGGAAGGGAGGAAAAAAAAACAGGAAGGAGGAAGGGAAAGAAAAGAAAAAAGAGAAAAAAAAGAGAAAAAGAAATTCTAGAAGGTTATAAAGTTCTTATTCTTTCATCCTTAGATGTCCCATTTTAGGAAGTAAGCTGTCCATTTTGACATGTTTTGGTACCACCTAAACATTACTCTAGCAGCTAAAAGTTAAAAGCCAAATTCTTCATACAATTGCAAAATGTGGCATTGATAAAGTAATGTTGTTCCTGATGTACAACTCAATTATAAAGAGCCCTTCTACACCTTCCTGTGGAAATCATCACAAAGCTTTCAGTGGAGTACCTTATACCCAGCAGGTACTTAATAAAGGCTAGCTGAGTAGATGAGTGCATAAAATAATTCTTGTTCAGGAAAATGCACTACTGATAAAATTAGCAAACATCCGTAAAGTCCTTACTCATAGATCAAGAAAGCTGAATGAGTTGAAACAACCTGAAAGGTTTACCTTGGAAATTATTAACCATCCCTCAAAGACTTGATTTACATGATTTAATTAGCTTAGCCACCAATTTAGTGTAATTTTTAATTTTCTTTTTATGTTTTTGTATGTGTGATAGTCAGTACATAGTGCCTCAGTTTTCAGTCGTTGTCTTTCTTCTCTGAGTTTCTTTACAGTCAGATAAACGAGTAGACAGGTTAAGCATCCAGGCCTCTGGCCTGGCCAGATAAACTGTTTAGTATTTCCTGTGTCATTTCAAAGAGTTGAGAGAACTATGAGGTATGTGTTACTATTTTGTCTTTCTCTCTTTGTGAAACTTTTCTGTAAACATCTAAGAGTGCTTGCTACACAAAAAATAGTTCTGGCTTCTCCTTGATTTTCTGATCCTCAGAAAATATGAGTCTAATCAAAGATTATCAAACTCTGTCAATAGTCTGGAAATCAAATGATCACAATTCAAGAATTCAAATGGTGCCAAGGCTAAGTGGGAAACTGATCAGTTTTCTTATCACTGTTTTATGGTTAATACATTGTGTCAACTTGGGCAGTTTAGAAGTTTAACTGAGAGACTCAGCAGGGAGCCACGGTTCTTTGTAAATATCCTCATTCTGTGCAAAGGAGGGCAAGGACATTTTGTGAGTGTTGCACCCACCCTGGGAAGGGGGGTGGCCTGTGTACAATTTGAGGGTAGAAAAGAGGCAGGTTTTCCTCTTTTGCTCTGGCTGCTGCCTTGAAGTATTGCCCCAGTGCCATGCCACCCTGCTTTGGAGCCAGCTGAATATGGACTGAAATCTCCAGAAACTGTGAGCTAAATAAACCTTTCCTTGCTTCATTTTGGTGTCAGGTGTTTTCTCAGCAATGAAGAAAAAGTAACTAAACACACTGGGACACAATACCCAACACCCACAGTTTCAAGGAGGAGCGATTTAATTTGGTTCATAGTTTCAGGACACTCAGTCCATAGTAAGCTGGGTCCTATTCAAAGGCATCATGGTAGAAGGGTATAGCAGAGCAAATATCCTTTGGTTCATTTTGGCAGGCATGCAGAGCAGGGAACAGTACCAGAGAGGAAGGGGCGGAAAAACAGACAGAGCACCCACCCAGATACACCCAGAAGTGTGCTCTGCTAAACACCTGAGCAGATCCCAAACCAATCGAGTTGATACAAGCTTAACCTTTGCAGGAGGTAATCCAATGAAACGTATCCTTTAATTGAGCAAAATTTTCAAAGTGTAAGGAATAGAATAATGCAATGGTACACACTTAACCTAAACTGCAAAGTAGACAAGAACATCAATAGGAGCTCTGCAAGCAGAGTTTCTTTCTTCTCTAGAAGGTGAAGGCCTCCAGAATCTTTTTTGCCATTATTTCACCATTACCTGATACCCAGTTGTGAATTGAAAAACTTTTTTTAAATCTCCTGAATTCAGGAAGATGTGACAGAAAGCTAACTGTGTCATGCACTACTGAAAATAAAGTAAATCATAAAGAAATGAAAAAGGCCACATTGTAATGTAGTTGGAGCACTAAAAAGAAAAAAATTCATTTAAGTCCCTTGTAAAGTTCAAGAGGAAAATATCTTTACACTTTGTCAAATGAAGTTAAAACATAACCTAAATTTATGCTTACAGAATTGATGTGTCTTTCATATATCACTGTAAAAGATTTTGAGAATTCGAATTTCTGCCACATAAATAAAATGGATGGTAAACTGTAATTATGTAACTCTTTTTTAAAAAATAGTGCATTTCATATATTCTCCCCTACAATAAACCTGTGGAAAATTCAGGATTTTTTTTCTATTTCACAGGTAAGGAAACTAAGAAGACAAGATGGCTTCCTGGATGACTGAAGACATCCAATTAATTTTCCTTTTCCTACCATCTAGATCCCCCAAAAACAAATCTTCCTCCAGTTAGTAGTGTAGTGTAGAGGAAAATATATCACTTTTTTGCCAATGTCATTTTAATTCAGTTCGGTGATAAGCTACAATCGTTCTGCACTAGGGAACTGAGTTTCTATGAAGAGAAAATAAATTGATTCTCTTGTTCAGAGATGGGCAAGCAAAGAGAATGAAGCAACAGATTGCTCTGCCTCGAATACCCTGCTGTGAGCTAGTTGGCCTCTTAGGGTCCATGTGAAGCCAGAAAGCACCTCCTACATGGCTCAAGGGAAGCCAGCCATACTTGCCTGTGTCCTGAGTGAGTGCCACCTATTTTAGGTGAGAATTTTGAAAGGAATAGTTCCTACAAAGCTTGGCCTTTCTTGAGCAGCAACATGCACTAAGTGCTTCTGGTATTCTAGTGGGAAAAGAAATGGCATTTATTATTATTTTATAAGTATTCTGTTGGGGAAAGTCAGACCTTTAGAGATAAACTTACAGAATAATGAATGTATTTTTCCTTTTCTTCCTGGGACAGGACTGCTAAGAAGGAGTCAAAGGGGGATTACATGAAAGAGAGAAACATGAGGTCCTTGACAAGGCAAGGGTGCAAAAAAGAAAGGGGAAGCAGCAGAGACAGGGACAGAGACACTAGTACTGTACAGTGAGGAAAAGAAGTAGAGGGTTGTAGTTTCTAAGGAGCTGTCTGCTGGCCATGGATCCAACGTGCTTGTCTGAGAGCATTTATAACCTCATACTCAGTAACTTGAAGGAATCGCCCCAGCCTCCTAGATACACATCAATTTTTAAAGCGGCTGTAAAAAATGACAGGAAAAAAATCTAAAACATCAATGAAAACCATGGGACCAGCCACAGTTGAAATTCCTTCTCCAAAATATTTCCTAAAGAAACATTCAAAGGAAAAAGCCCTACCACCCAAAAAAAGTTTGACTGGAATGAACTCAGAAAGCCTCCTGTGTCACCGAGGACTGATCATCCAGTCATGGGAATACAGAGTGGAAAAAACTTCATAAATACAAATGCAGCTGATGTCATCATGGGAGTGGCTAAAAAGCCTCAGCCAATTTATGTTGACAAAAGAACTGGAGGCAAGCATGATCTGGAAACATCCAGACCTCTCCCAAAGTACATCCATAAAAAGGATTATGATGTCATATCTGAATACGTATGTAAGCGAAATGAGGAAGTGAAGAAAGCCCAGGAAAAGTATGATCGTTATATCCAGGAAAACCTTAAGAAAGCAGCTATGAAAATGTTAATTGGATGAAGAAAGAGATGCTGTTCTACAGGGGATGAAGAAGAACTGAGAAGAAGTGCACAAAGAGTTCGAGTCCTTCTCAGTCTTCATAAACTCTACCAAAGTTCATAAGCAGAAGCTGCAAAGAAGCAATGAAACAGCTGGAACATGACATTGGTATCATCGAGAAGCACAGGATTCTTTACATTGCCAATAAATAGTGTGTTTTTACAGGGTAGTAATTTAATGTAGGGAAACCTGGAAAATACATTAAAACAAAAATTTTCAAAGATGACAGTTCTATGAAGAGAATAAAAATACACACACGCACACAAAAGAATAATGAATGTTAGAGTGGAACTTCTTTCTCCTGGTCTCTGGTTCCCATGAGTAGGAAGTTTCCCTAAATTCTTTAAGCCTCTGTCCCAAAACTTAACCACTTTCTCTGCAAGTAGATCAAATTACTTGCTGGTGAGCAACACCCCTGGTCTGGCCTGGAGCTAATCTCTCAAAAGCTTGAAGTCTGGCATTTATTCTCTTTTTCCTTCCTTCTCGTTCATGGCCCTGTGTAAGGCAATGATAATTAAAGCTAGCTCTTGAGTAGACATTCTCAAAGTTTAAAACAGGTGAACAGAGGAAATACCAAGCCTGTTTGGTTTCATCACTCACTTGCATTCTTCATCATTAATCTTGTTAGTAATAAAGGTAATGTATCCTTTTTTTTGCATGTTCTGGCATTTTTTTACTTTCTCAATATTTTTAAATTCATACAGGAAGGAATCTGTATTTATTGGACCCAACCAGAAAGAATAAACTATCCAAGTGTTCAAATAGAGGGAAACTGGGATTCAAGTGGAATGCAAGCAATTTTGGTCCCCAAGTTGCCAGCCTCTTAATGTCCTCCAGTGTATAATCTTCTCCCCCTGAGTATGAGTAGTTCTAGAATCTTATCATTCCTGTGACTAAGTTACTAAGAAATTGACAGTGCATTAATCAAAAGGAGGGTGGTCCTTAATGAGTCTAACTTGTCAGGTGTGCACTCTAAAAGAAGATGAAAATCCAGATAGAAGTACTTTTGCAGCCATGTTGTAAATTGCGTCTGGAGGGGCCATGCCCAGGAGGCAATGCCGTGCTAATAGCAAGCAAGGAAACAGACTTCACTTCCAGAGCTGCAAATAACTGACCTCTGTGGACAATCTGAAGGGTCCAGAAAGAGCGTCCCAAATTCCAGTTGAGACTGCAACCCTGGCTAATGCCGTGAAATCCACCCCTGAGATCCTGAGCAGAGAATTCAGCTACGCCCAGACCTCTGATCTATGGAAACTGTGACATAAGAAATATCACACTTAATCCACTAAATTTGTAGTAGTTTGTGACACAGGATTATACAATTAACACAGCAACTGAACATCGACAATAGCATTCAAATAGTTATATTGAAAAAGCCTATAGATCATTTGTTTGAAACTGAAATGTTATTTCTGAGAAGCAAATTAAAAACAATTTTTAAAAGTATAGTTTGACTGATAGTTTATATATGTAATGAGGTTTTTCTTTAAAAAAAAAAAAAGGATTTACACCCCAGAATTCCAAGGGAGACATCTGAGAATAAATCAATAGTATGGCTCTGATCACCGTGTCCTGGAGCTACGTAACGCAAGTCTAGCTCAGAGGCTCTAGTGTGGATGGACTATGAGTGCACCCAAAGGCAAGAGAATAAATGGCCGCATTTCATGGGAGCAGGGTGCTATGACATGGCTAGGATAGCTCTCTACCTAACATCCCGAGCAGCAGTAGAGTATCACAGGACAGGGAACAGAGTTTGGGGGTGGAATTTTTTCTCCAATGTGACATAAGAACCTAAATGGCCAGTGTGATTGAAAGAGAAGAAATCAAAGGGGCCAAAATGTCACCCAAGTTAAGACATTGAGGATTTATGTTTTCTTTAACTTCTGAGGAGCAAAGAGGAATTAAGGTAAATTCAGGACAAAGGAAGTTCTGTAATACTCAGTGTTGAACCTTCATGAAATTCAAGAGTCCTCTAGAGGAGCAGTATCAATAGAAAATATACACGTAATTATGCCAAGGAGGTTATGAGGCAGGTTTATAGGATCAGAGGTGCGAGAGTACACAGGGATGACTGCAAGCTGGAGATCCAAGGGTCCAGCAGTTGAGAAACCCAAAAAGATGGAAGCTGAAGAACACGAGGGATCAAGGACGCAGCACCAGCCCAAAGCTGAAGGCCTGCAAGCTCACTGGAGAGTTGCTGGTATGAGCCTGCCTTGGCAGACTGAAGAAACTGAGACTGGTATTCTAAGGTGACAGCAGCAAAAAATGCGCTTTCTCAGGCAGATGGAGCTCTTCGAAACCACACCAACTTCCTTCCTCTTTCTCTTTCCAGGCTACAAGCCTAGTAGATGGTGCCACCCACAGTGTGAGTGAGTGTGCCAGTCATGCCTGGAAACACCCCCCAGACACACGCAGAACTGCGTTAGTAATCTGCTAGGTGTTTCTTAATCCAGTCCACTTGGATCACTATTAATGGTCACCCTATACGAGGTGACAGATATGCAAATTAGCTTGGTAATGGTGATATTTCAGTATGTCTATGTGTATATAATTCAGTGACATAAAATAAACCTAACAAATCAATATAAAAAAGACAAATAAGTCTAGTAGAAAAATGAAC
>RJWT010004210.1:0-34027 GCA_004365215.1 Cuniculus paca | reverse complement strand
TTTTGAGACAGGTTCTCACTATGCCATTCAGGCTGGCCTTGAGCTCACTTTGTAGCCCAGGTTGGTCTCGAACTCACAACGATCCGCCTGTCTCAGCCTCCCGAGTGCTGGGATTACAGGTGTGAGCCACCACGCCCGGCTCTTCTGAGATTTTTGACCATATTGGTTCTGAAAGTAGTGAGCCCTGAGGTTGAGTGTGTGGGTTCATGGTGGGAACTGTAGAGATACAGGAGGTTGGATGAAGGGTCTTAGGCTAAAGAGACTGCAGTGAGTCCTTGGGAGATGTGTTTGGGATTCTTTTAGGAAACCATTTCTGGATCAGAATAAAGTTCTTTGAAGCAGATGTTGTTTAGGATAATAGACACTAAGTAAGAGATGCTTCTTAGTTTAAGGCTGGAAGTGAAATATAACTTTCATTTTATTTCTTTATGGAGTTTTACAGGGTTCTTGGGAGTATGAGAAAGTAGAATGAGCAGTAAATTAGGATTTAGTACATTTGAGTGATTCTCTGCCATGATTAACCAACTGGGGGACAACTGTTCTGAGCCTCAGTTCCTAATTACATAAATAGAGGAAGGAGTACAACCAAATATACTCTAATGACTGTTCCCAGATTCTACAAAAATAGATATGGATTTCCCTGGCTATTGTTTTAGAAATTGAGAGCAAGATTAATATCTTGGGCTGGGTTCTATGAAATTTGGGATACGGGTGGGTGGGGCTGGGCAAGACTTCTCCCAGGATCTTTATCTTTTCCTTCTCTTCCTTTCACCCTTTCCTTGAGCTTGGTGGAGATGTGCAGAACTTCATGGTCGCTGAGAACATGGCTGAGAGATTGGATGGATGTACTTGTGAATCATAGTTCTGCCACTTGTTCACTGTGTTGGGATCTGGGACAAGTGTCTTAACCTCCCCCTACCTCAGTTTCTTCATCTATAAAACAAGTTTCTCTTGCCTAAGGTTGTTATTAAGGCTGAATATTTGTTTAACGAACAGGTACAATATATTTGTCATCACTCTTCCTCATAAAGATACTAATACTGATGTTTATATTTCTGCTTTCAGAACTCTGGTGTTTACACAGAATTCTACAGTCTTTTGTCCTATATCATCTGTTTTCTGTTTATTTTGCATAGAAAAATGTAGGAGTCATGAATCTACTTTTGCAGATTTTAATTGTTCCAGAACTCAGCTTTGCTTGTACCATACATATTGAACTGAATGGCACAGGGTACAAGTATTAGTGAGCAGACCACATTTTTCTGCAGTTTACAATATAAATATTATTATAGATAATAACATTTTGTAAAGTGCTGGAATTAAAAGCATTCAGGAGTAACAAATAACTAACTCACTAGTGTTATATATATTTCCTAGTTCTAAAGTTAAGGATGAGAGAAATAAAGACTGGGCAAGAAAGGCTTTGGATTCCTTGTAAAGTGATTGTGCATTTTAAAATTTTAACAGTATTACAATAGATATCTATCATGCCTATAGCTCTTAAAAGATAATTAATTGACATTCAGGATGAAAATATTTCATGAATTATCCATAAATTTTATCTTGATTATGCAACCAGTAAAAAATAGCTTTTGTTAGTGAGGGGAATGGTGAGACTATTTTAGTTCCTTCTAAGTACAATTTTGAATGGCATTTACAAACTATTTCTGTTACACTTTTAATCTCAGTTATTGGAGTGGTGGTGTTTAGGATTTTCATGGGATTTTACAAAGTGACCATGTGATGGCTTTGGACAGTCACCCTACCTGGTGCCCTCAGCTCTGAAGCCCTCTGACAGTCTGGGTGAGTCTCTAGCACCCTTAGAGAGCAAATGGGCAAACACAGGAGTGAGAAGTGAACTCCTGGAGGACAGGAATGTCCCAGTCATTGTTATTTATTAAGAACTAAGGAGGTGCTCACACTTTGAAGACATTCTTTAGTGAGTTTTAGGGTCTGAAAGTACTCTGCTAGTCAGAGGATGAAGATGCTCGGCTAGGAAGATCCTCTAGTGTTATGCAAAGCACACTTTGTAATGGTTGATACATTGTGTCAATTTGAGAAGTTTAAAAGTTTAATTAAGGGACTCAGCAGGGGGCCAGGGTCCTCATATAAACATCCTGAGCCTGTGCAAGAGGAGGGCACAGAGATGGTGTAAGCGCAACACCCACCCTGGGGAGCGGGTAGCCTGCTTACAATATAAGGGAAGAAAAGAGGCTTGCTCCCCCCACCCTGCCTCTTTTCCTCTTGCTGCTTTTTCTGTCTTCTGCCACCTTGAATTGTTGTCCCAGTGCCATGCCACCCTGTCTTGGAACCAGCTGATTATGGACTGAAGCCTCCACAAACTGTGAGCTAAATAAACCTTTCTTTCCTTAATTTTGGTTGGGTATTTTGTCCCAGCTATGAAAGAAAAGTAACTAAGACACAGACCTAAGGTATGCTTTGAGTCACGAAGTTCAGCAGTGAACTTGGAGCAGTGAGAACTGTCATTCCTTTGTCACATACCCATCTTGAATGACTGGACATTGAGAGTCCGAGATTGCCTTGAGTGAGTAAGGGAAGAATCAGAAGACCTCCTTAGCTAGAGTTAAAATAAAAGGGTAGCAAGGCTGGAAAATAAAAGCACAGGTCCCAGTGTGGGACAGTGTCTCTGCTGGAGTGAGGAATCCTGTCACCAACTTAGCCAATTAGAGTATACAGCATGGTAGAAACACTGCCTTGCCTTTCATACTTCAGGATACATTGAAGGAAGAAAGCGACCAGGAAGGAATGGGCCCACAAGTGTACAAGGTGACTTGTGCTGACAGTTGAACGTCTGAGGGAAGAGGAACTGGCTATTCTGCAAGATGGTTTATTGGCCGAGGTTTCAAGGACCCCTGGCAAGTTGAGAATGATGAGATCTGTTCATTTATCCTTCACTATAATGAATCATGCCTCCAGTGACGTGTGTGTGTGTATCGTGAAGAGTCACATTTTATCAGTTTCTTTCTGAATTATTGCTTATCACTTAAGGGCTCTCAACCCTTTGATTGTCAGAATGAAGTCAGATGTTAGCTGGGGAGGTAGAACATTCCGTGTTGTAGAAAGCAGTTGGTCACACCTGCCATGCAGGGACATCCGGCTCCAGAAATCTTTGTACCACGTGCCAGAGGACATTGCAGTCTTTCTGAGCAGGCCCTGGCAGGGGGCAAAATAGTCTGGCATTGTTAAAGGTTGGTATGGGGTCTCCTTTCTTCCTTTGTTCAGCAAGACAGGATCTTGAGGAAGGCTTTGCGGAACTCTACATTGAAGGTGGTATAGATCACGGGGTTGAGGGCACTGTTCACATAGCCCAGCCACGTAGTGGCTCTGTAAAGCTCTGGTGCTACATGGCATGCTTGGCAGTGGGCGTTAAGAATGTGGGTTAAGAAGAAGGGCAGCCAGCAGACAATGAAGGCCCCTGGGTTGCAAAGAAAGAGAGAGAGTAGGTCAGGAATTTGTTTACTTTTTTGTAATAACATGAAAATGACCTATGGCTGTCTGCTTTATGTCAGCCATGATGCTGAAAGTTTAACATGTCCAACAACCCTATGAGGAGGCATGATCAACTATGTTTATTTTTCTGTTTAGATGAGAAAACTGCATGCTAACGTCTTTGATCCACTTCAGGTCTTTGTTACTATACCGATTTTCTACTTTGGCATTGGGGTAGTTCTTTACAGTCATTTCTCCTCAATTCATTCAGGTACTTATTTAGTGCCTGCCTATGCCAAACATGACCCTAGGCTCTGATAGGGTCAGAGACCTTACACACATGACCGACACAGGTCCTGCTGATGGAAAGATACATCTTGGGGTTCTACTGAAGTCCCTCAAATATAAGAACAGTGGGGTTGTCCAGTGATGTCGAAAAGTATAAATTACCTTCCTTAAATCTGTAAGGCACCTATGATATCAAATTTTAATTGCTTTATTTAAAAATACTCATGCTTTTTTTAAACTATAAAAATTAACCTGATTGTATACATAATGGAAAACTTGGTAAATACAGAAAAGTAAAATGATTCATCATAACCAACCACCACTGAAAGACAATTACTTTTGATATCTTGCTGAATTTCTTTCTGTCCTTTTTATCTCTGTATTTAAAGTAACCTAAATGTTATCACATTATATGACAGTAGTGTTTTACATCCTCATTTTACTTAATATTTTAAAATGATTAAACATTTGTTAAATGTTCAACATATATACTTTTATTCACTCATCAATTGATTTATACAATCTATTTCTATATGATGGCAAAATGTAGCTTAATTAGGTGACTTGTTTAGCTTTATAAGTTTCATCTAGGTTTTTAAAATTTCCACCAGTGTTAATATTTATACAAAACCTTTTCAGTTGCATTATAAACATTTTATAAATGTTATAGTCATTGGATTTCTAATTTCTGTCAAATGTGGCTACTCTAACATCTATTATCAGCTCCAACTAACTAATCTAATTCAATTTAACTCAACTCAAACTTACCAAGTACAATGGCCACCATCTGGGTTGCCTTCTTCTCTCGAAGTGGCACTCCCCGAGGCTGTAAGGAACCCAGTTTCAGGGACGTAGATAACCTGCCATTACTGAGTTTTCGAACCTCTAAACTGAGCTTGGGTGCCATGGTGGGGCTCAGGGAATTCCGACTCCTCTCCTCCCTTTTCAATTCTCCTTCTCCTTCTTGGAAGGTGGCACCTTGGCAGATGCTGTAGTAGCGTTTCAGCTCCGTGTGTGCTCGGCCAGGAGAGAGGGACTGCAGGTGTGGAAAGAGAGGGTTCTCACATTTTTGGGGGTACTGTTAATGTTCTATATGTTCCTTAAAGAGAAAGAAGATGCAAAGAAGGAATAGGAGACCATTGTGTGAAACCCACAGAAGAAAGAAATAAGAGAGTGGCAGGATTGTGGAAAGTTACAGGAATGAAACATGTTTTAAAAAAATTTTATTTATGTATGTATTTATTTATTTATTTTGGTACCAGGGATCGAACTCATGACCTCGTGCTTGCCAGGCTGAAACATGTTTTTGACTATACAACTCCAAAGCACTTACTACATATAGTACATTAGACAATCACAGCAATCTTTTGAGAGGGGAGCATAGGGTTGTATTCTGGCCTTTCTAAGTTAGAGTGACCTAATTCTACAAAGGCACATGGCAAATGATACCACTGGGGTGCAGGCAGCAAAATTTGGAATGTGGGAAACTCCACAAATGATTCAGTTTCCAACAATTAAATTGTAACAACAATACCAACAACAACGTCTGCCAGTTACAAACTATGGGCCTTACATGAATTTTGATTCAAGCAAACTAATCATAAAAAATTATGAGACAATTGGGGAAATTTGAAAGTTGATTGGATATTTAATGACATTATAGAACTATTAGTAATTTTTTAGTGTGATGTGGTGTTAGCATTACTTTATAAAGCAGTACTTTATAAAAGATTTCATATCCTTTAGAGGATGTTACAAAAATATTTTCAGGAGAAATAATATATTTGAGATTTGCTTCATAGTAACCCAGTGTGGCGTATGTGAATGTAGGTGGGCATGTAGATGAAATGATTAGCCCTAAATTGATAATTGCTGTAAGTAAGCTGATGGTGGCTAGAGTATTTTTTTTTTTTTTTTTTTTGTGGCACCAGGGATTGAACTCATGACCTCGCATTTGCCAGGCAGGCATTTAGGCCACTGAGCTAGATCCCTGGCCCTTGTCTTTTTGAGACAGGATCTCACTATGCTCTTCAGGCTGGCCTTGAGCTCACTTTGTAGCCCAGGCTGGTCTTGAACTCACAATGATCCTCCTGTCTCAGCCTCCCAAGTGCTGGGATTACAGGTGTGAGCCACCACGCCCAGCTTGGCTAGAGTATTTTGTTAGATTCATCTCCCTACTTTTTTATCTTTGAAATTTTCTGTAATAGAAAGTTTTAAAAAATGAAAACAGAAGACCCAGGATTTTCATCTCAGCTTTCCTATTTAGTACATATAATTCTTCAACAAGCTAATCTAATATCTTTAAACTTTATTTGTAAAATAGAAAATAGAAAAAAAATGAGTTTGGGAAGAGTAACTTCTGAGTGTAGAAAACGGAATGTGAATTTTTCTGATATTTTGCTATGGGGAGAAAGTGAATATGAATGGGTCCACCATTTAAACTTCTTTCCATGTTTGAGGTTTCAGACGTTTGTGTCAACTTTGAATAGGAGGCAGACTCCTCAGCTCCCTTTACTTAAACAATAAAGGCTATCTACTCAGTCCACATTCCCCATCTCCCACATCTTCCCAGGCATCTAGAGCTCTGGCATATGAACCAAGTCCAGGCAATTGCAGATGCACATCTGAGACTCTATACCAAAACTAGAAAAGCAGGCAGATTTCAGAATTCATCTAAGTGTGGGGAAATTCAATGTCCAGATTATTCCTGAGGCATGAACTACATTTTTGTAGTTGTTCTTCAACCTCCTCACTCAACCTATGAGCTGCCTGACCAGATTCTAGTAAATTCCTTTTCTGTATAAGTTAGTTAATGTCACAGAACTTCTTTTTTTTTTTCCTTAGTTCAAAGAATCATGGGCTTCAGATACACTGTGCTGATGCACTGTGCACACTCAGAAGCACTGTTGAAGGAGTAAGTGAATGCAAAAGGATTTCAAGTGATTTAAGTTGTTAAAACTGTGCTCCACTGTGGTATTTTTAGGGATTCTAGGAGAACATACTTGAAAAAAATTTTTGATTTTCATTTTCATAGGATTTCCTAGTAATTAATATAACCATATTGTTTTGGCAACTTATAACTAAGATTATGTTTATGAGCAAGCTGGCACATATTGACCTAAAGATCATAGTATTTAACTTCTTATGTATTATTTCTGAAAGGAGAGTGGGAAAAAATTCTTAGGGGTACTTATGAAATGTAAAATTGGGGAACATCCTGTTTCTATTTGACAGATGTAGATATTCAGTCCCACAGGAGGAAAGTGACTCTTCTAAGGTTACATGTTGGTGAGTGTATTTTTCAGCTCTCTCTGGAAGTCCTTATCACTATCCCCATAACTGATAGAAGGAAACACTGGATTCCTCTTTGGCTGAGAGTGACCATTACTCCCAGATGGCAGGACAAGATTTGATTCTTAATCATCCCAGTAAGGCAGCCTCTCAATTCTTCAGTCTCTCTTTGGTAGTCAACACTGTACCTTTGGCCTTTGAGACTCTTCAGACCTTGGATATGCCATAGGCAACTTCTAGCTGCTATATAAAGCCTGCATAAACATGGTTAATTAACTATTCAGCAACCGAATGAGACTCAGACTTCATTATGGGTTTTTGCAACTTAATTCATAACATGGAGTTCAGGGAGAAGAATATTAGTCTTCAACCCCCCCAGGCTCTATTATGCACTCTTCAAGCCAAGGAGGCAGTGCTGGCTTGAATTGGAAAGACCAGGTTTAGGGTGACCATGAAATTATCTGGGTTTTCTCTCTGTTCAGTGGAAAATAGGGCACTTGAAGGTCTCCTTTCCATGAATTTTCTTGGCTTTTCCCATGTGTGTTTTATTGATATTCTGTTTCCTCTAGTGCAGGTGACTCTGGGTGACAACTTTAAACCATACCCAAGAGCACCTGGATCCAGCCATTGGCCCCAGTCATTGGGATATTGTCCAATAGTCACAGGCTTTCTAAATATTATTTAACAAATCCCATTCTGAAGTTTAATCAGGCAGAATCTCAGATCTTGTTGCGTATTACAAATGTTTATGAGGTCATGGCTACAGTAGATTCCATTTTGGAGTGGTAGGGAAGTTAAATAAAACAAGGCAGCAACTTGAGTAAAGATCTCTTATTCTTTTGCTATGATCTACAACATGGTCTACTTACCATTTTTCCTGTGGCATCTGATGGAAATCTGGCCCTTACTGAAAACTGTCTGATGGGATGCAGCCGCAGGCAGGAAGACTAGGAAAGTAGAAAGAGAAATGGTCAGTTGTGTGCTAAGCTCTACGTAGTTGAGCCATCTTTTATGGAACCATGAAGCATGACAATACACTGTATTCACATCCTCAGCCTTAAGTCCTGGCCTCTAACTGAGTGGGGACCAATAGTTGTGTTCTACCCAAGTCTTAGAACTTCAACTTTTGAGAGTTTGACCTTTACCCGGGTCATCAGAGACTGATCTTGATGCCTAAATTTGTCAGCCTTCAAGATCAAATTCTGTCCATGAAGTCCTTTCCTGAGCACATCAGTCTTTCTTTTCTCATAAGTGTTAGAGCACTTCACATTTGGGTGCTTTACTGTCTTTATGTCACATATAGCCAGCATTCTGCTCAATTCTGTGCTGCTCATTGACTTTGGGTGGAGGTGAGATTTATTTATTTGTCTAAATGTTAAGCTGTGTGAAGACAGAAGCTATATTACATTCTCATGGTCCCTTCCCTAATAGATTACAAGTGATCAGTTTTCATGCTTTGAGTTCATCACCATGTGCCAGGCACTGGGATAAGGAGAATCTAAAGCCCAAGCAATGGAAGATCAGTAATGAGGAAACACCCCTCCTTTTCAGGGGCTAAAAAGACTCATCCGATTTTATCACTGGCTCGTGCCTTGACATAAGGGCAGATCAGGAAGGAAAAAAGGTTTCACTGGACCCCAGTGATTCCTGAATGAATTAGTGATTTGGACAAAATGTTGATTCTTAGAACAACACCAGCAGAGCAGGGTACAATTGCCACTCTAACATGCCTCCCCCATCAAATCAAATAACGCCTCAACTTTGTGGGACTGCTGGCCATTGGGGGGGAATGAAAGGCTCTGAAGGAAGCAGAAAAAGCCAGAAACTCTCCTACCATCTTGCCAACTAAGGTATATTCTCAGGGAGACTGTCAGTGCACTGTTGAGATTGGATTTCCTACCTTCAAGGCACAGACACTACCAGTTTAGAAAGTGAGTGTCAGATCTGTTTCTCCTAAGCGGCAATGTAGACATGACGCACAGGGGACACAGGCTGGGAGGCTGGGGGTTGGTGCCATCTTCCTGATGTCCCCAACTTGGTGCTTACTTGCTGAGGGAAGTCAGGCCTGATGCTGATACACTGACTGTTCTGTCGAGTGAGGATCCGTTTTCTTCTCCTTTGTCTCAGCACCATGTAGATCCTGGCATAGACGAGGACAGTCACTCCAAAGGGCACATAGAAAGACACTACTGAAGAGTAGATGACAAAATCAGGGTTGGAGATGGAGCAGATGCTGGGGTCCCCTGCGGGGAGAGAAGGGCAGAAGACGATGCATTTAGCTATGAATTGGATCTCAGCAGGGAGCATGGAGCACAGCCCATATAGCACATGATGCTTCCACCCCTGAATGCCATGGAGCAGGGGTGGCATGCAGTCTCGGACACTTATGCTGTCAACCTGGAAGGTAGGAGGCTAATTCATCTTTGTGTATCTTACAGTTAGCTTAAAAAGAAACTTTACCAATGATTATATGCCAGACAGTGCTCTGACTGGGGCTGCAAAGATGATTAAGACATGTTGTCTCCCCTAGAAGGGGAGAACAGTCTGGATAGACAGGTGAGCCCTGTGTGTTGTGAAAGAGCAGCCTGGGGGGCCGAGGGAAGGGCAAAGGCTCCCAGGAGGGTTGGAGCCACTAGAAAAGGGTCAGCTGGGGCATGAAAGGATTGCTGGAGAGTAATGAAACGAAGAGGCTTCTTTTGAGTTTGGGGTGTGGAGCAGGTGGTGGTAAAATAGAAGGCAGGCATCTGCTGGGAATCCCAGCACTAGGCAGGGGTGGGATGGAGGAGACCTGGTAAGAAGATTGTCAGAATAGAGTCTGGATTCAGAAATATCTTTGTTTCTGCTTTATGTCCTGCAGGACTTTGGCCACTCCTTTTTAGGAGATTCCTATAGCTCTGCCTTCTTTACTAGCAGACATTGAAATTCTCCCAATATCCTAGATAGGGTCTGAAACTTGCTCCAACTTGAAAGGGAAATGGGACGCAAAGTAATGTCTGCCAGGTCATGTGCCAGTGGCTTTGTACACAATATCTGCAGGTGCCATTACTGTATTTTTTCTCAGATGAGCAGATGGGAGCTCAGACAGGTTCAGTAAGAGGCCCAAGGCTACACGACCTGAAAGATACATTCCTTTAGCCAGTCTGACTCTAAAACCAATATTCTGTGATTTTTGACTCTTCATCTCCCTCTACCACTATGATATGACATATTTGTGCCCTGACCAGCACTGTCAGCAACTGTTGGAATGTCTGGTCCAATCTTCATAAAAATTCTCCAACCCAAGATCTGGCTTTGGACAGATGGGGGCTGCTGAGAGAAGCCAGTGGTTATAAGGGACCCTCATTCTGTTTCTTAGTCTTCTGAGTTAGGAAGAGGCCAGATGACCCTAACAGGCCCAGATATCCCACTTACTATCTGTGTGACCTTGGACACAATATCTAACTGCAAAGTCTCAGTTTCATTATCCATAAGAGAAAGACAAAAATAATTGTGTAGTGTTGTATTAGTTATAATGAACGTAACTATTTTCATTATTTATTTACTATATTATTTGTTATTTGCCTCTCTGAACTTTTGGAACTTAAAAGGAAAGGTATCAGTTGGGATGAAACGTGGAAACATACATACTAGGGAACCATATCTGCAGGGAAGGGAAAGGGGAATGTCTAACACCTAAAATGAAAAGAAAGTACTCAGTGACCAGTGAGGTGTTTTCCTGACAACACTACTGTTATGGCTTAGATATAAAATGTTCCTTGAAGTGTCATATATTCAGAGTTGAGGCTTTTGAAAGGTGATTGGTTAATATTTGCAAAAAGATTAGTATTACAAAAAACACAAATAGTTTGCATCAGGACAATAGGAAAAAGATAGCTTGAAAGCATCTCAAAAATCAGCAAGACCCTACCCATCATAGGCTAAATGGTACGGAAGTTAAAACTTTCATTTGAGAAGCAAGCTCTTGGGTCCCCTCCTTGCTTGAGAAGGGCCACCTAAGGAACTGGTTCCCTAGCATTCATTTCACTGTGCTCAGTCATCCAGGCATTCAGAGGCCACTGCAGCCATAGTCCAAGAGGACTGACGACTTCCCAAACTGGCAGCAGACCTTAGCATCATCCTTAGGCAGGACTGGGAGACTAGCAGAAGAGCCCTGAGAGGGCAGTGTATGAAGCTGTGAGAGAGAAGATGAAGGTGCAGTAGACACTTGAAGAAGATGAGGATGCCAGGAATGTGGAAAGAGGGCTAAGGAAAGCTGCAGACAGGAGGTGAAGCCAGCCCAAGAGAGAGGCTGTGTAGGCTGCAGCATGCAAGGCCATGGAGGTAGGGCTGCCCAAGCTCTTTGGTGCTCACATCCTATCATAGATTGTCTCGTGAAGCTACAGAATTTAATGTTTTCTCCACTGGTTTTTGGTCTTGCTTTGATCTGATTTATGTCTATTTCTCTGTTCCTCCCTTATGGAATGGGAATGTTTGACCTGTGCCATTGTATATTGGAAGTGGTTAACTTCCTTTTTGATTTTGGGGCTCACAGATGAGAGTCTGCTTTTCATTTCAGAGAAGGCTTTGGATTTGGAGTTTTCAGCAATGCTGGAATTGTTGACTTTGGCAACTCTTAGAGATGTACCAAATGCATTTCACACATGAGACTGATAGAAGCCTTTTGAGGTGCACGGGTAGAATGTTATAGTTTAAATTTAAAATGTGTCCCAAAAACTTTTCTGTATTTAGAGGTAGGGGCTTTTAGAAGGTGGATCTTTGAGGTGTTGCACCCATCAATGGATTCATCATCGATGAGTTCAGTAGCTGCATGTGCTGTAGGAGGTGGGGCCTGGTTGGAGGTAGGTCACCTGAGAATATGACTTGGAAGCATATTTTTTCCTCCCCCAGCTCCTCCCTGCCTGCTTTGCTTCCTGGCTGCTATGCAGTGAACAGCCTTCCTCCACCATATCCTTCTATTGAGCAGGTATTTTTTTTTAATTTAAAGAGAATAAGACAAAAGAAAACAAAACAGAACAAAGCAGATCAGAACAGAACAATGCAAGCAACACAGGACTTCAAAACAAGACAACAAGAAATCAACAGTGGCTACAATAATGTCTCTTGTTTTCTTTGAAATAGTTGTTCATACCTTCACACACAATAACTTCAAACAAAACAAAATAGTATAAAACCAATCAAAACAAAAGAATGAAAGCATTATAGGTCTTCAAACCAGACAATAGGAAATCAGCAATGGCTACCATAATGTCTCTTGTTTTCTTCAAAATAGCTATTCATACCTTCACACATATTGAAATCAAATAATAGAAAACAGTCTAAAACCAATCAAAACAAAGAATAAACTATTATTATTGTTGGATTTCAAAACAAGATGATGGGAAATCAGCAATGGCTACCATAATGTCTCGTTTTTTTCAAAGGAGCTGTTCATACCATCACACATAATAAAATCAATTCTTATAAACTCTTTAGGAGAAGTTTTAGTCATGTATAAGCCTATACATGTACATCTATCCTTTCTGTATTATAGGGAAAAACAAAACAAAACAAAATACAAGAAAAACAGAAAACAAAAGAGACAAATAAATAACAATAACAGAGAGCCCAAAACAATAACAATATAGGCTTTCACAATAAGGTGGTAGGAACATAACAAAGGTTGTTATTTTGCATAGTTATCTTCAAAAGAGTTACTCAGATTACCAGATATAGACATGCAAAATTGATCTGATCCTATGCATGTTAACTGTTTTATTCCAGGAACTAATAGAATTAGTAGTACAATCATCTTAGCTATCTTAAGTGTATATATACAAATTTGTATCTTTTTTCTTTTCTCTTCCTTCTTTTCTCCTTTTCCCTATCTTTTTTTCCCCCTTTGAGCAGTTTCTTACCCTTTGACAATAGTTATTGAAGACTTTGTATCTTACTTACTCTTTCAGTTTCTTACACTAGGGAGACAATACAGTATTTACACATGTGAGTTTGATTTATTTCACTTATGAGTATGGTCTCAAGTTGCATCCATTTACCTATAAAAGCCTCAATGTGATCCTTCTTTATAGCTGAGTGGTATTCCATTATATAAAAATACCACATCTTTCTTATCCATTCCTCAGTTGATGAGCATTTGAGTTGCTTCCAAGATTTGGCTATTACAAATTGTGCTGTTATAAACATGGGTGCACATATATTACTGTTTTTAATGATGTTTCAATGATGTTTTCAGTTCTTATGGGAATATGCCCAGAAGTGGAATCGCTGGGTCAAATTGGACCTCCAATTCCAGGTTTTTGAGGAACCTCCAGACTGATTTCCACAGTGATTGCACCAGTCTACACTCCCACCAACAGTGCAGAAGGATTCCTTTTTTGCCATAGCCTCTCCAGCATTTGTTATTGGTGGTTTTCTTGATCTTGGCCATTCTTTCTGGAGTGAGATGAAATCTCAGTGTTATTTTAATGTGCATTTCTCTAATCACCAATGGTGCTGAACATTTCTTCATATATTTATTTGCCATTTGTATTTCTTCAGCTGAGAAGTGAGTATTCATCTTGTTATGATTGATACACTGTGTCAACCTGAGAAGGTTAGAAGTTTAACTGACTCAGCAGGGAGCCAGGGTCCTCACTTTGTAAATATCCTCATCCTGTGTAAAGGAGGGCAAGGAGATTTTGTGAGTGCTACACTAATCCTGAAGTGGGGGCATGGCCTGTGTACAATATAAGGGAGGAGAAGAGGCTTGTTTTCCCCTCTTTTGCTCTGGCTGCTTTTGATTGCTGCTGCCTTGAAATGTCGCCCAGTGCCATGCCACCCTGCCTTTGAGCCAGCTGATTATGGACTGAAATCTCCAGAAACTGTAAGCTAAATAAACCTTTCTTTGCTTCACTTTGGGTATCAGGTGTTTTGTCTCAGCAACAAGAGGAAAGTATTCAAGACACATCTCATATGCCCAGTTTTGGATTGGGTCTTTGAATTTTGGGGGCCTGATTTTTAAAAAATTCTTTATATGTTCTAGATAGGAGTCCTTTGTCTGAGGGACAGTTGACTAAGATTTTTTTTCCCAATTTGTGGGTTTTCTTTTCACTCTGTAGGAGATTTCTTTTGACATGCAAAAACTTTTTAATAAGATGAGATCCCAATTGTTGATTCTGGGAAGCATTTCTCAAGCAGTTTGATTTTTGTTCATGAATTCTCTGCTTACCTCTATGTCCTCAAGATTTCTACCTACTTTGCCTTCCAGAATGTTTAGTGTTTCTGTTTTAATATTTAGATCTTTGATCCATTTTGATGTTAGTTTAGTGCATGGTGATAGGCATGGGTCTAGTTTTAGTTTTTGGCATATGGAAAGCCAGTTTTTCCAGCACCACTTATTGAAGAGGTTATCTTTCTTCCAGTGAACATGTTTCACCCCTTTGTCAAAGATAAGGTGACAGAGTGTCTCTGTAGTTGTGGCTGTATCTTCTAATCTATTTCATTGATCTTCAGGTCTTTTTTTATTCTAGTACCATGCTGATTTTATCACAATAGCTTTGTAGTATAATTTCAAGTCAGGGATTGTGATGCCTCCTGCTTTGTCTTTGTTGCCCAGAAGTGCCTTTGCTATTCTAGATCTTTTCTGGTCCCAGATGAATTTTAGGAATGATTTCTCTAGATCTGTGAGGTATGTAAATGGTATTTTGATTGGAATTGCATTAAATCTGCAAAACAATTTTGGGAGAATGGCCATTTTCACAATGCTTGTTCTTCCTATCTATGAACAAGAAATATCTTTCCATTTTCTGAGATTCTCTTCAACTTCTTTTCTCAGAGTATTGTAATTTTCACTAAATAGATCTTTTACTGACTTTGTTAGATTGATTCCTAAGTATTTTATTTTTTTGGATGGTATTGTGAAGGGTGTGGTTTCCCTTATTTCTCTCTCAGTGCGTTTGTTGTTTGTGTACAGGAATGCTATTGATTTTTGAGCATTGACTTTGTATCCAGCTACATTACTGAATTTGGTTATTACATCTAGAAGTCTTTCAATGGAGTTTTGGGAGTTTCATGTCATCTACATATAATGATAATTTAACTTCTTCCTTTCATATCCTTATTCCTTTTATTTCTCTCTCTTGTCTAATTGCTCTGGCTCATGTTTCCATCACTATATTGAATAGGAATATCAAGCAGTTTTTGCCTTGGACTAAACTCACTTTTAATTGAACCCGCTGGAAACTGTGAGCTAAGTAAACATCTTCTCCTTTAAGTTGTGGGCGTTGGATGTTTTGTCCCAGTGATGAGAAAGTGACTAAGACAACTACTACCAGAAGCTTTGTAGGCTACTTCTAAATTCTCCCAGTCTCTTGAGAAGGGGGTGAAATTCCCATTATCTCACAGAAACTTGTATCAGCATCATGTAGGAAATAGCTCAGAGAGGGGTCACCAAATGGCTGAGTAGTGGTCACTAAATTTGGAACTTTTGCTATTATAGGGGTAGTGAGAATGGAGGAGGAGTGGGTGGAAACTAGAGGTCTTTCTGAATTTCTAAGGAGCCATGTTGGTTGGGATCTGTCCCTTCCCAGAAACCCACTCCCCTGCAGCCAGTGCTTACTACAATGAGGAGGAATCATATCAAACTTTGCCTATAAGAAGGAAGCAGAGGGGTGGCAGGGCTAGTGCCCCATAGCTCATCTTGCTGCTTCCCCAGGTGCCCTAGATATTCCCCATAAGCCCCCCCCCACTCACCACCCTTTTCTGCCCTGGGTCCTGGGAGACTGACCTCTAAATTTCATAGACGAACCACTACTTTTAAATAACCAGCATCATAATGGTTTAGTCTGCTGCTATTCATGTAACAATGCACAGGCACACACACATGCACCCACGAGTGTGCTCGCATCAAGCACATCTTTTAAGAATATTAACGCCTGGTTCTAGCAAGGGGGATGAGGGAAGTGGCAATCTAGGATAGGAGGGACACCTATATAGAAGTAGATATACATCTCATTATATCCTATGGGTATTTTATCATGTGCAAGTAATTATTTTTATATTAAATTTTGAAAGTAAGAAAGAGAAAGAAGGAGAGAGGTAGAAAGAGAGAGGTTATTTCAGGGTTACTGATCAATGAGGGCCCTTATATCCAAAAAGTGAACCTGCAGTGCTATCTCTTCCTTCCTCTCCATTTAAGTGAACCATTGCCTGCCCTTTCATCAAAATTTTCAGCCTCTCAGAATTTCTCCATGCCATGTGGTCGTGGGGCTTCACAGAAGGCTGAGTGATGCTGGCATCAGGGGCCAATGCAAAGGGTCCTGCCTCAATTCCCAGAAGACTGGTTCTGTGTATGTGTGTCCTGTCATCAGGGCAGTGAACAGGCATCGACAGCAGCAATTTTCAGAGCATCTCTATTAAGGGTCAAAGAGGTGATTTGGGCAATGAAGCCTCCAAGAAGCTGAGGCTCCCCTAGAAGAGGTGGTGCCTCGCCCTGATGATCTATCTCCCCCAAACAGTATTGTGCAGATATGAAAGTTATTGAAGGAATACATGGATGATGGATAAATGAGCCAAATATACAAAAGAGCATTTTATGTAAGCACCTAAGCATCCTGGGACAAGAAGATAATGGGAAAGTCCAGGTGGGATGTGGGGTTATCTAATCTCAGTCTCTAACATTAGAGGTGCTTATTGTAATGAATTTCCCCATAGAAGGAACAAGGGATGAAGGTGAAGGTTCCTTTACTTGCTTATTCCACAAACCTTTATGGAGTCTGTGCTGGTGATAAAAACACTCTTCTCAGGGGTCTGAGAAGCCTTTGTGGGCTACGCACGGAACTTGAGCCTCAAATAACAAGGCCAAGAGAAGGTTATTTGAAAGATTCAAGAACTTTAAACTTACTAAAGGATTTGACTTCAACTTGGCATCAAAAACAGGAGATGTTGATGAATTTGACTTTAGGGTGAGTTGTTATTCTTTTAACTGTGTGCTTCTATTCTTTTCACTTTTTGAACAATGAAGCTTCCCCTGACTAAATATCACTCTTCCATTTCTTAATATCAAAGGAAAATCAAGCCAGATGATAGCATTTCCTTAACTCAAAGGTTTTCTTCCCTTGAAGGTCTCTTAAACTCGTGTCACCAGTTATCCCTTATTCATTCTAGAATTCTTTTTTATAACACAATAGCTAACTGATTTAGCAGAAATTTGAATGCTAGTTATTTTTCTTGTCTGTGAAATGAAAGAATGGGGCTGCTCACTCAGGGACCTCTAGGATGGCCTCTTGTGACAACGTGCTATGCTTTGCTGCTGTTCGGGGCCATTGCTGTGACATTTGACTAGGCTGCTGGGCCTCTGCTGGTCAGCCAGGCCCTATAGCTTGCATCTCTGTGATCCAACATCTGCCTCCTGTTGCCCTTTCCTCAGGAATGAGGTGCAACTGTGAGTTATATTTTTGTGTTGCACACTTAGTGAAAATCCAACTATTTCCAAAATCAGGTATCGGCAGCATCCTCCCCTTTTCCCTCCTGTTTTTCATAGAGGAAATACAAAAAAATGGCTGAGAGAGATCATTTATATTGGGCTTTCAAGTGAACTTGGAACTTTCTTGTAGCAGGGTAAGCTGATGAGGAAACCCAAATCAGGAGAATGAAGCTACACTGTGAAGGTCAGGCTGAGGCAGAGAAGGATGGTTAGGCTTCCCTGCGTTGGGTTCCATTCACTAATTTCCCAAACTGGTCTCCCTTTCAAACACCAGCAGAGTTGCCACTGTTTAGATTTTCCTTGGAGCAAACATGTAGTTAAATTTTGAGGCACAAAAAAACTTAATAATAATGATGTGATCAGCTAATATCTATTGGGCTCTTATGACAAATCCTAATTGGAGGGTTCACTATAGTGGAGAGAGAGAATGAGAGAGTGACAGAGAGGGGGTGGGTGAGGGCAGCAAGTACATGCGCTAAGTACAGGCCTTTTTTGCCTTCTTAATTCTAAATTTGAAAATCCTTTTGGAAAGATTTTCCTTAGTTTCGTTTCTGGAACAATAATGATCTCATTGGCGGCAACAACACTGCGATTAGCTCATCATTCTTCTTTGCTTTAGATGTTGACATTAACTGGGAACTCTGTCTAATGTCAAATTTTGAGACAGTTTCAACTGTTCTCAGGGAGCGCATGCACTGGGAGTGAGTCAGCCCGCCCCCACCAGCCTCCCAGCATGGGGAAGGGGACCACACTTGGCCCAGCACACACTGGTGGCCAAGCACGCACAGGTGAGGATTTGCTGCTGGCAAGCAGTTGAACAGCGCTCTGGCCAAGTACTGGGTGTGATCTCCCCACACGACAAATTCGCACTTAGAATGCATTCGCACATAGAAACAAGGCTGCTAAAGGTGACTTAGTTATCTGACTAATGCATAAAGCACATGGAATGCTCACCGAGAAGGGTATTTTAGTGTTACAGAGTCAATAGTATTGGGGATACTGCCTTGTGGTGTGAACATGTGCTGGTATGTATGACATGTCATTCGATTAAAATAACAAATGGTGTAAAGTAGTGCAAAGATGATAACAGCATCACACTGTAGGAATACTCCAGGTTAACTAGGTAAATATTTGTTGATAACTTGGCTACTTAACCTTCAGTGTGGCAGAGAAAGAAGGCTGGCCTTAAGTAGGTAGCATGTGCTTGGCATATCTTTGAATGTTATCCCAATATAATACTGATTTAATTGCAAAAAGTCTCCAAAAAGGAGATAGGATGTAGTTACAGGAAGAGTTAGAGCCTAGTCAATTAATAAATTAAAACTTATTTGGACTCAAAATTTGCTTTGAAAAATTCTCTACACCACACATAAAGATATACATGACTTTGTTATACCCTTGAACAGTAATAAGATATATGATGCATAGATTAATATGTCATATGTTGTAGAACTCAAAAGGAGCATGTTATTTTATTTTAATTTTTGTGGCACTAGGGATTGAACCCAGGGCCTTCACACTGAGCTATATCCTCAGCTCTTTTTTGTTCTTATTTTTTTTTTTAACTCGAGACAGGGTCTTGCTAAAATGCTAAGATTATTCCCATTCATGAGTTTCTTGCCCCAGCTTCCAAGAGTGTTAGGATTATAGGCCTGCACTTTCACACCCACTGAGAACATGGAAATTTGGACATGAAGTCACCGAGCTTATGTGTAGGGGGCCATACATAATAAATAAATATTGAAAATGTCCTAACTAAATATATACACATGTGCTTGGCATA
This sequence comes from Cuniculus paca, assembly GCA_004365215.1. Classification (NCBI taxonomy): domain Eukaryota; kingdom Metazoa; phylum Chordata; class Mammalia; order Rodentia; family Cuniculidae; genus Cuniculus; species Cuniculus paca. The sequence goes on along the minus strand of RJWT010004210.1, from coordinate 14,756 downwards.
TCTTTGAATGTTATCCCAATATAATACTGATTTAATTACAAAAAGTCTCCAAAAAGGAGATAGGATGTAGTTACAGGAATTTATATAATTATATATTATATTTGAATTTTCTTAAGTTTATACCCCACTGTATTATCCAAAATTTAACAACAAGGGGGCTAAACTCTAAAAAGGTAAGTAACTTGTTCAAGGAAGCAGAGCTCTTAAATTAGTAGAACTGTAGTTTGAACCTAGACTTTCTTATTCCAGGGCCTCTCTCTTCACAAATGTGTTGTGACTTCTAAATCATTGCCCAGGACATAACACTTAGAACAGTTATGAGTTAGGATTTGCCTACCTCACAAGATGTGTAGTAGGTTTTATATAATATCTGCATATATGTAAGCCAATGGTTATGTGATTAGTACACATAAAACAGAAATTCACAACTCTGGAACATAGTAGGAATTGAATTAATTGATCCAAATGGACAAAATAAGAAATCCAAAAGAACACCAGAACTCTAGTCATTCAGTTATCTCTTAGCAAACACTCCTGGTATATTACCAATAACTTTCACTCAACATATGAATTTCCTAAAGCTAAAAGATGGACATGGGTCAGACACAGAGGCATCGATCCATATATGTCGATCCATAAGTTTGGATGAGTGTCATATACTTAAAATCCCAAACAGCACAGATATACACATTGTTCATTCACCAATCTATTCAGTAGGAGATGTACTATGTACCTACCATCATAGCCACAAGTTTTGCATATTAAAAATTAAAAATCATGTCAGTAATTTTAGAGTTTATAGTAATTTCCAAGTAGTGTCAGAAATATTTCTTATTAAAGAAAAAGCTAGAAGTATCTTACTCCAGGACTTTTATGATGTCCTTTTGCATTCTAGATCTGTTATATTGTCATCTTTTCATCAACAAATCTCACCTGAATTATTAATAAAGTTTTTTAAGCTGCTACATTCTTTCAAATAAGTACAATGACATTTCTTTCAAAAGAGGATGAATCAGACTTTTCATTAATTGGGGTAGAACGTCACCCTTATGGCAATAATTGACCAAGTTTTCTCCTAAATTTTGTGAAGAACAAAGGCCAAAACATGGCAGTCTGTAGCATCCTTATTTGATTTCAAAGTATACTGACTGAGGGTCAGAAACATCAGGGTGGGTACCACTCATAGCCACTCAGGTATTCTGTGAATCTCACAGGTGATGGATGTGAAGGTGTCAATGTTACCTGTTGTGTTAAAGCCAAAGAGAAGAGGGCAGGACACAGCAAACGCCAGTAGCCAGACAGCTGTGATCATGAGGGCCACACGCCGGCAAGAGCCCTGGCCCGTGCCATGTTGATAGTGAACTGGCATGACCACCGCGGTGTACCTGTAAGAGGAAGTGAGAGAGGACAGACACGATGAGATAGGCTGGGGACTGCTTAAAAGGCAACTTGAAGAAGATTACTAGAGAAAGGATCAGGTTGATACCCTGGCAGAAAATAGATGATTTAACTGGAGAAAGAGAGAAAAGTGTGTAAAAATGATAGAAACGTTGAGAAAAGAGAGATGAAGAACTCACTGGAAAGGACGAGCAACGGGAGGAAGACTTAAAAATGCAGCGCATTGGGTGACTGGGGAGCTTCTGCCTGAGTGTCGAGCATAAGCAGCCTTGCAGTCATATCCCTTCCCTCTAAAGACTCTGGCACCAGTCTGAGTATCTTTGCTTTCTCCCAGTCTTCCAGGCAATATCAGAACTGTACCCTAAGCGATTTACTCCTTGTCTGTATCCTAATAAAAATTCTAACCTTCAGTGTGACAGCATTCTGAGTAAAAGGGGGTTTGCAAAAAGAGTTGAGTGATATCCAATGGAGGCTTATTTTAGAATCATGCCAACAAGTGATTCTCACTCTTGTTGGATATTGTTACATTTCACATGGGAATACCTCGCACGCATTTCCACCAGCCGCGAGACTTACCTGGACCACTTTTCCACGGCTATCTCAAACTTCAGACGTCTGGAACAGCTGCTGCCAGCTCCCCCCAACTCTTAATCTAGTTCCACTTCCTGTCTTCTTGAAGACATCCAGACTCAATACTCAGGCCTTGTGACTTCCCTAAAATTTTGCCAGTCAGGTCTGGCCAGTCATTCTGAATTGCTCTGGAGATCACCGAGAGTTGCATGTTTTCCTAAATGTTTTACTGTTCAGCAGCTTCTTGCAGGCTCTGACTCAGCAATTAGAGGGAACACTGGCTTCATTTTAACCAACTATAGAAATGATCCCTGAAAGTATAGCCTTTGGCTTCATTTTATAACTGAGGAATCAGAGACATGGAGTCCAGTAAAGGCGTGGGTCTCTCACCTTCCTAGCCAGTGTCTCTCCTGAGAGTGCCCCGTTCCCCTTCAAGGTCATGGCTAAGTCTCTGAGACCTGCAGGGAGACAAGGGCGTCCCAGGAAAGTTGGAGTGGGAAGGGTGGCTTGTACTTGGAGAAAGCTGTGGATGCCAGAGAACGGCTTCCTTTCCTTAATTAGCTTGATTCTGTTAATTGCTTTGTGTGTGTCCTATTAAAATGAAGATTATTGGGCCATGTCTCTGAGATTTTGATTAAGTACTTTGAAGTGGAACCCAGAAATGTGTATTTTAAACAATCAACTGCACATTATTAGCTGAGTTTGAGAAAATCTTCAGGAGGGAATATTTCTGTCAAAGATTCGTTAACTTGGGTAAGAAGTGAGAGACGAGACCAGGAAATACCGCTTTCACATTACACTTTTTCTTTTTTAAAAAACATGTTTAAACTGTTAAGAGGAAATGAGGCCCCCCCACTGCAGCTTGCCATCGCCGTCGGTGACCGAGGCGCCGAGCTGTTCCAGAATCCGCCATCGGAGGGCACCATAATGCAGCGAGAGCCCCGCCAGCTTGGCTGGGGTGAGAAGTTCACGACTCACCTGGGGGCTGTTGAGGCTCGGTGAGGAGGCAGCGGGAAAGCCCTGCCCCCTTGCTTTCTGGAGCCCTGCAGGGACCCCGACCTCCCACCCAAGCCAACTGTTTAGCCTCTGGTTTCCTCTTCAGCGATTGTAGATGACTGATAGCGGGCGAGCCCTGCGAGGGCCGGCTTGGCTCCGGCGCAGAGCAGCCTTGGACCCAGGCCACCTCCGCACGCCCGCCGCGCACGACCCGGGCGCCCAGGTGCCGCTCCCTTGGCTGTGCTGGAGATCCTAGTTCCCTGGCCCTCTCCGGGGTGATCCCAGCTCCCTGGCCCTCGCTGGGGAGGATTTCGCCACAGACCCGGACGCTGGCAGTATGCGCGGTGTGCAGTCCCTGGGCTTTGGAGATGGACTGTTCAATCCCAGCTCTGCCACTTAGCTGTGTGGCTGTGGGCCAGTAGTTTGACTTTTCTGATTCAATTTCCTTGTCTCTAGGATGGGGACAACGATACCCACCCTATAGGAATATTAACAAATATTGAATGAGGTTATCTCTGTGAAGCTTTTCAGCACAACTGACTAGTGCGAATTCAACGCTCCAAAGTCAGTATTATTATTAATGTTGCTATTGTCATTGTTCTTGTGCTAGCCCAAGGAACCAGTGATTGTCCGTGTCAGTGAGTTTATCATTGTCTTTCTCTTCCTCCTGGTTATCAGGGAACATTCAGTTTATGTATTTACTAAACAAACAAGGATATAGCATTTTCTATGTGTCAGGCACTGTTGGAAGTGCCTTACAAACAGTAATTCATTTAATTCTAGCAACCTTTGAGGCTGTTGCTGTTATGTTTACTAAACAGATTAAGGAAATTAAGACTCTGTGGTTAACCGGTTTACCTGAACTCACTTTGCCTTTAGGTGGGAGAATCTGAACTTTGGCCAGACACTGTGTCTTCAGGGTCGGCAGCTGAGATGAAGCCCGCAGCTCAGTGTCCGAGGAGGGTGGGTGTGTCTGGTAGAGAGGCCCACAGAGTGCTTACTCCTGCATTATTGGTGGTGCCATCTTGGCCAGCTCACCTATGCCTTGTGGAGATAACACCTCCACCTTGCTGGTGGTTGTGAGGTTAACGGTAATGAACAGCTGTGAGTGCGTGGCACACAGTACATGCTTAAATAAGCGGAAGCTATTTTTATTGCTGTTGTGCTTTCTAGACTAATGCCAAATTAGTTTTAGCACAAGTATAGCTGGGACCTGAAGCCTCACCCTGCGTGTGCCATCCCTACCTCCACCAGTGAAGGAGCTGCTCACTGCAATTCAGAGAGCGCTAGTGGGAAAGTCAGAGGACCCAGTTTATAGCCCTGTGCTAAGAGGCTGTGGGACTGGCTGCAATCATGGAGCATCTCTACTCAAAGGAGTTAACTATGGTGTGCCTTCCAACACCCAGTTCCACCAGCTGGGTCTCTGTGTCTTGTCACTTTACTGAAGGTCCCAGTGCCCTAGCTTTCCACCCCAATCCCTGTCCGAAAGTGGGAGACGGGAGGGGTTGGTGATGAGGGTGCCTATTGAGGAAGCTGACAGAGGGGGAGGAGAGGCTGGCCTGGGTGGGAAGGCCTGACTCTAACTCCCCGCTTGGGTTTAATGAGCCCCCGAGCTGTGCGAGGGCTGCTTTTCACCACCTTTTATTTGGTCAGACAGGGGGCTCAATAAATCTTTAGTTCCATGGACTCCCCTCGTGGAGTTGTTGAAGGAGAAAGCTTTTTGCAAATGACTGGAAAGCCCTTTGCAAATATAAAGTGCTTATTTAGATGCAAACTAAAAATCCAAGGTGCCTGTGACTCATCTGGTACCTATTGTGCTCCCTGCAAAGACGCGGAGGCTCCCTGTGTGATGGGTGCCATTTGAGAGCCACTTAAAGAACTCCCTGGTGAATGAATTTGGTTGCATTATTCCCGGGCTCCTCTTGGAGGACTCTAATTTTCACCGCCTGGTCGTGTCCCTGTCTTCTGACACATTCTCAGCTGCGTCTGAGTTAGCTGACCCGGGATGCAGTGGGAGGGGGCTGACCTGCTGGCAAGCTTGGAGCCCCGGCGTGGGGCCTGTGCTCACAGACTTCCCGCTCTGCTTTTTAAAAAAGAAAAGGCGGCTTTAATCCAAGCATCCAGAGCTACGCCTCAGAATCTAATGACAATAGTATTACTTGCTTTCAAAAAAGCTTTTATCATTTCCTTTTCTTTCCTATCTCTTACCACCCTGTTATTACAGATCAGGGCTTCATGACCAAAAAATACCGAATCCATTTGGTCAAGTTTGTCAGATTGATGACTGGCATTGTGCAAAGACCAAAGGTCTGTGTGAATGACTGCTTTTTAATGAATTGACCAGCTATCTGGCATCACATGAACAGATTTTAATACTGTGTACTGCAAACTGCTGTGAAGGATAATGGCGACGGTTTTACTGAGGGCTATTTTCTTTCCTAGAATAGGCAAGGGCCTCCATTTTGAGGGCTACGGAGGACTGGTCCATACTGAAATACAAGCCCGGAAGATGTGTCCTTCTCCACGGGGACCTAAGGCTAGGTTGGTCCTTTTGGGTTTCAGGCATGTGAGTGATGTGCTTTCTGGGGGTCTTCCTGTATGGATTAGAAGCTGATTCAAGCTTTATTGTTGGTTGTATTTGATGTGGTGGAAAAGAAGAGTGGTAAGCACGCCTGCTGCCAGGAAAGTGGTCCTCTAGTGCAAGTTAGAGAAAGATGGCTCTTCCTGTCTGGCAAATTGCAAGATGTCACCTTCTCAAGGCTGACTGAGGACTTGCTTGGCAAACGGAGTGCTGGCTGGATTCTACTCCTCACCTTTCTGCAGGGCACAACCTCCTTGGCCTTACCCGTAGCTCCTGTGTGTGAGTGAATGTGTGGGAGAGGATGGAGAATACAGACACACTCAAGAAGGCAGGGAAGAGGGCTGGGTGGGAAAGTCACTTAGGGGGACCCTGTCTCAAAACCAAAGTTCAGAAAAGGGTTAGGGAGCGCAGCTCAAGTCAAAGGCGCTTTGCCTCTCCTAGACTTTCTCTCTGCCCTCTTCTCCTTCCTTCCAAGGCTAACCTTCTTCCATCCTCTCATGTTCTTTCTAAAGATACTTATGATTATGTTAAGAACCATTGGCTGCCCTCAACCAAGGACCAGTGAATTCAGTTCAGTGTTCTTTGTTTAAAGATTGTAAGGGCACAGCAAAAAGATTCGTTTGTGGTAAGGATTTAGGTCTGATGTAATAATCTGGGGTACTGAAGGCTACACCAATTGCTCCCCAATATTTCTTTAAGCGATATATATTCCCCAAACAGGTACTAAAAGTCCAGAAATTATGTGACCAGCTTAGATGATAGAGCTAAAAATATATGATCCTTATCAATTTTTTCTTTCTTTCTTCCTTTTTTTTTCAGTACTGGGTATTGAACTCAGTGCCTTTGCCTGGAGCTACATTCCCCAACCCTTTTCTGAACTTTGGTTTTGAGACAGGGTCTCCCTAAGTGACTAAGTTGCTCAGGCTGGGCTCCTCTTGTTTCAGTTTCTGTGAGTTCCTACGTTACAGGAGCGTACCGCCGCCCTGGGCCTATCTCCTCATTTTTTAAAAATGATTTTGTTGAAATATTCACACAATCCACTTAAATGTATAATTTAATGTTTTTTGTTATATTTACAGAATTACACAATCATGTCCTCTATTTTTAAACACACTCCTTAATGGCATTATTTTCAGAATTGCAAACATGTTCTTTAATTTATCTTCTCAATTGGAGAGCTAATCAAGTGATAGAGGAAAAACCCTCCAGTTGGCTGCTTAGTTTGCAGTGCCCCCACCGGAAGGAGTTTTTATGTTTGTTCTTTATACACTCCCATTTCGGTACATAAAGGAAATTTGGGGCATTGCTGTCGAGGGCTTGACACTGAGCTGTGTGGGGAAAGGCAACTGGTATTCTATGAGAGTTACAAGAGAGAATAAAGTGCTGGCTCAGGGCTGACACAGTCAAACTGTAGGAATTTAGAAGGGTTTTATGGGAAAGGCAGTGGTTGGGACAGACTCAGAGCATGAGAAGGTATTTCTTAGGCAAGCCTAGAAAGAGAAGAGGCTGAAAAGGTAAACAGAGCCCATGTGGTAGAAAACCTTGAATCCCAGACTGTAAAGATAATTTTAACTTTCATTCCACAGACCAAGGTGACAGTGAGGAGTTTTGAATAACACAGTGGACATCTGGCTATAGTTCCGGTGGACAAATCCTAATGATGGGAAGACCAGTTAGTGTGCTATGGGGGCTTAGGTGAGAGGTAACGGGAGTCTAAAATAAGAAGGGTCAGCAAGTGAGGAAAGAGAGAGACAAAGCTGAAAATATCACAAATGTACAGTCTGCGGGCGTGGATTGCTTGAGCATGGGAGATTAGAAAGAGAGAGGAGTTGAGTAAAACCCAGTATTCTAGGACAAAGATGGTGTCTGTGAGAGGTCATCAAATCAAGATGGTTTGGTGTTTTGATGGTTTGATTTTTAAACTTTTAAGAAACATTATAGGAGCTTTAACATAGAACATACGGGTAGTAATGTGACCTGGATTTCAGGGGAGAAGGCAGGCATAGCTGGAGATTTGGTAAGTTTAACACAAACATTTAACATTATTAACATTTTTAATATTAACATTAACATTATTAACATTATTTAACATTATTAATTAGGAGTCAAATAGACATGAGTTTAACATTATTAATTAGGAGTCAAATAGACATGAGTTCAAATACTGGCATGGTCCCAGCCTGGCTGACTTAGGCAAGTTCTTTAAGGAAATAAAGATTATAATAGTACATAAGAGTTGTTAAGATGTAATGAGTTGGTGCGTGTCAAAGCTTAGCACAATGTGGTAAATTCTCAGTAAACAGGAGATCTTATTTGGAATCACCTCTTGGAGGTATCACATGCATGGATAATATTACTGAAAAAAGAAGAGATGGGGAGAGGGTGTTGAGGATTCAGAGAAGAATAGGTGGGAAGCTCTGGACTGGCAGTGGAGGCCACAGGTTCCCCAGGAACCCCTCAGTGATCTTTGTTGTGGTCAATCTCAGGCTCAGGAGGGTGGGAGTGGAAAGAAGAGAGGAAGAAATAAAAGGGGGCCCAGACCAAGGTCACTGAATTTGGGTATTTTTAGGGCTAGAGAGTGAAATTTTTGGGTGGAACACAGAAAGCAGAGCCAAAGTCATAGAAGTCCACTTCGGCGGTCCAAAAGCAACTTAAAAAATTTACTTGTTTTTCTTAAACTCTATAAGGGAAATCTATAGCTCATAGCCATGCTTTCTAAAATTTCTTTTCTCTCTCATCCACTTTTCTCTTTTCTCCTGCCTGGAAAATACACCCATGTCTGTGTCTTTCTTTCTCCTACCTACCCTGCTTCTCTCTCTTCACCAAAAAAGAAGTGAACAAATAAAACAAGTATAGGTTTTCCTGCCAACCAAGTCAGCTCACCTATCGAGCGCCCCCTTTCCTTCCAGTTAGAAATCACAAAAGCCCTCAAAGCATGGTAGAAAAGCAAACCCAGAATCCTGTTGAGAGGACTGGAGGAGAGGAAAGCCTAGGAAATCTTGTAGAATAACTATTTCTCTCCTGTCACAAACCAGAGTCTAAAAGAAAAAGAAGGGAAAGAAAATGGCCCCATGGCAAGTCCTACTTAGAGGTAGCCCCGGTGCCTCACATGCAAAGCTTGTGCCTCCCCTTTCCTTTTTGGGTTGTCTCTCTTAAGGAGGAGAATCCCAGCCCTACCTGTCTATGCTGATGGCACAGAGGTTCAGGATGCTGGCTGTACACATCATGACATCCAGGGTGACAAAAACGTCACAGCAAATGCGGCTGAAATTCCAGATTCCACCTGTCACCTGGGTAGTGAAGACAAGAAGAGTGTTAGTGTTTCTCGTAGCAAAGGGATGCAAACCCAGTCAACCTTTCTGGCTTCCCCTGTGCAGCTCAGCATAGATGCTGACATGCTCTTTCTGCTCTGTCGGGCAGATGGACATTGAGGGAAGGGCAGGATGTCCAAGACATGTTGCTAAGGAAAGGATAAATTCACAGTGTTAGTACTGGAAGGGATCTTCCAAATCAATTAGTGTAGTGTTTCTCAGAGTGGTCCACAGTGGGAGTGCTCGCTAAAGATGGAGATTGTTGAATCCTCTGTAGATCGAGTGAGTTAGAATCTCTGGATCTGGGGCCCATGAATCTTCATTTAAAAGTAAACACCCCTAGACATACTAAGGTTTGAAAATCGCTGATCTAGCCCAAACTCAGGGCTGCTCCTTGTGACTAAGTGATATGCCCATAGATGCATATTGGCCCACAGATGCACAGCTGGCAGTAAAAGAGCTTGGGTGCCTGCCCAATGTGTGTTTCGTGCCAAAAATGCCTCCCTGAAGCCCTCTGCCCAGTAGAAAGCTCACTGAATACCCAGGAAATAATTTAAGAACACATTTCTCATAAAATATAACTCCAAAGAAAAAAATCTATCTGGTTTCAGGTTTTAAAGCTTGAAAACACCCCGAAACAACAGCGATAAGAACTTATATAAGTCTGTGCCAATGTGACTGGTTTTGATTCCTCATCTCCCAGGTCCCAATCTCCAAGTGAAAGACTGGGTTCAGAAGATTGGGGAGGAGCCTGAGTTCTTTCTGCCGCTCTCAGAGTGAGGGAGGTTGGCTCTGACCTCTTGCCCTGACCCATGTGTTCCAAGCTCTATCACCTCCTCTGAGTAACATTTGTAGAAAGTCAGGAATTCAGGGAACTTCATTTCTGTTTTATGTCTTAGATTTTTGCATAACCTAATTGTAGGAGGAAGTAGTGTCAGAGGAATTGTCACTTTCAGAGTGTCCACAAACCTCCACTCATGGGCCCGGAGGCTTTGGGCACTTGCCAGCCTCCTGCCTGTGGGGCTGCCCTTCTGGAGACCCTAGTTCTCAAGGAGAAACCAGTGCAGCACTGTGCCTCAGGCTGTAGCTGTGTGTTCATGCTGTCTCTCCCGAGCAGGGCTCCTTCAGGGGAAGGGAATGGAAAACAGGCACTGTATCCTCTGAGGTGGTGTCTCTCGCACAACAGATAGTGACCAAATGTGTGAAACAGTGCTATTCTGCTGCCCAGTTTTTCTCATCCAAGACTCCTCTGATAGGACCAGCTGTTCATTCCTGCTCTATTCCAATAAAGCAGGGACCTGAAAGGCTGTCTCTTCTCTTTCCCTAACAATACCTTTTCCTTGGATTTATTTCCTTTTCAATCTCCCATTTTATGTCTGTATTTGGTCATCTCCAGACTATTTTGAGACATGCTGGTCAAAGATTTTTGATGTTGTTGTTATTTAAAAGCAATAATGAAAAGTTAAAACAAGTGAAGAAGCTATCATTTTTGTTCTGTTGGTTGAGGATTTACTTTCTTTTAGTTCAGACATTTGGCTCTATATAAACAAAGGCCTACAGTGAACTTACAGGAATTTTGAGAATGAAGAGCTTAAAAATGAGATATAAGCATTCTGATCTAAAGGGTCATAATTACAGTGATTTGAGGGAAACAGGAGAATGAAAGATGGTTTGGCTTATTATTACATGAGACTATTGTGTGCTATAAATTCTCCCCAAAGTAGAATTGTATATATTAAATTTCATTTCCACATATGTCTACTATGCAAATATTACTTAAATTGGGGGCAAACTACTTTTTTTGGGGCATAACTGTGATTGAGTGAGTGTGTTGGGGGTAGTATAGGTAAGAAATGATAGGATCACGGCCAACCCTGGTATTTGCTGGGTGCTAATTCATTCATTCTTGCATTCATAAAGCAAGTACTTGTGAAGCTCCTAATACTCAGTCCATAAAAGGAGTGTGCGTTACGTGCGTTAAGAGGTTTTACAAAAAGTACTTGCAGGGTCTACTCTTGAAGATGTCACAAGAGAAGCAAGATGTCACTAGAGAAACAAGGCATTCCTGAATACAATAAAGATCAGCATGAGAGCCTAATATTGTTAATACAAACTAGCATTTATTGCAAATCTTCCCTCCACAGGTCATCCACCCACCTGACCCATTCCAAAGGAATTTCTGTCACTTTGGTACTTCAGATTTTGAAAACTGAATTTGTCTTTTGCTGTATGTGCTCTTAGAGTTTTTGAGGAGTCTCTATGTCTAATTTGATTGCAGATTAAATGACTATTACTTGACCATGTGGATAATGGCAAGGACATTTGTTTGCTTCAGGGGGCCTCAGGCATGCAAGTTTATCTGAAAGACAATAGTGCCTGATATACTCTGTATTTGTACTAATGGCTAACACTATTGAATGATTACTGAATGTCTAGAGTCGTCTTAGCACTTTACATACATGGCCTTGAATGCTGATTATAATCCCATGAGAGGTCTCTGAAGAAATTGCATATACCTTAAAGATTCAACAGATTGTTTGTCCTTGGCCAAGTGATTGTGACTGAATAATTACAGGTTGAGACCAAAATTACCTTGACCATTAGAAGAATAGCCATTTACTTTTAATCTTGCATCTTACCTAACATTCTCATGACTATTAGGTAAACCTCTTTGGAATGTATAACTAAAGTTAGATGACTTCTAGCCTTCATCAACCCAAAGCTAAAAATCTTGTATAATATTCAAAAGCTATAGATAACATATAGAAAAGATTTCCCCATTAGACTGTAGCTTGCCTACCTGATGTCCCCACCAATGCACTGATTTATGGCCTTCTTTGTCATGTGCTGCGAAAGCTTATGTAACCTTTTCCATGGCAGAACGTGTCATTCAGAGTAACTTGAACCCAAGTTCCTGAACCATGGTCCCTCATTTTTGGCTCATAATAAAATATTTCCTTACTTTATATAAAGCAGAGTTGTTATTTTACATTGACAGAATTATCATTACCCCCATCACCAAGAAAGAAATTAAAATTTAGAGAGGTTAGCACATTGTCAAAATCACATGGTCAGCAGAGACACAAGCATCAGAATGTAGATTGTCTGTACCTGATATGGGGAGGCATTGGACAAGGAGGGGTAGCTACTAGAAAGAGATGGAAGTGGGTATAGACACCAGGGGAAAGGAGACAATCAGGTGCTCATCAGAGATTTTTGTGTGACAGACTATGTTGTTTCCTTTCTAGGGAGTGAAAATTTGCCTGGTTGCCTTTATACCAGGATTGCAAAAACTGCAAAAGGCAGTGAGGGCCTTTGGGGCCTAAGAGAAAGAACAGAAAGGATGGATTTCCTTACTCCCCCCATGTTAAGCCTTAGGAGCCAAAGCCTTTCAGTGTTCTGTGAATTCCAGACACCCACTGGAAGCAGCCACATTCTCTCCTTCCTCTTTACCTGTCTCCAGAATCTGCCATCAAAATTCCGATTTTCTCCTTGATCTTAGTTGAGTGTCAAGAAGAAAACAACCTGATTAGCTGATTAAAGTAATTCCCACTAAGGTGCCATCACTTAGCCATCCCTGGAGCTTACTCATTAAAATGATTCTCTAATTGGTGGGACTTGTAATGGAAATGTTAAAGTGTTCATTTCTTATATATAAATATATATTTCAAATATAAATATATAAATATTTTAACATATACTTATATATAAAATACATGCCTATAAAATACATAACATATATATTTGTGGTGCACTCCTCTATACCGTGTAAATAATAGTAAGGGATCACTAAAGAGTAGCAAAACATCAAGGACATGCCTAGTAACCCTCACACATAATCTCACCGCAACCCAGTGAGGTTAATATGATTTCTAACTTATAGGTAAATGGAGACACAGGGGTTATCTGGCTAAAGACAGAGAGCTACTAAAAGGCAATGGATTTTAAACCCCTTAATACCCACCATTATTCTGTCTCTAAAAGGTCAGTATTTTGGCACACCATTTCTGAGAAGAGTACAATTTAACTCCATTCTAATATCGTAAGAGGGAAAAGAGCTGACATTTGTCCATATGTTTACCCATATATTGCTATTTATTGAGTGCCCATTATATGCCTGATATTTGGCTTGAGTGGGTGTGTGGAAATGAATTATAAAACTATTTTTGTTCCTAGGGCCTCAGTATACTGTGTGTGTGCATGTGTGTGTGTGTGCGCGTGTGTGTGTGTCTATGATGGAATTGACACAGAAGACAGATAGTAAGAAAATAACTATGATATAATATGGTAAGTGCTGACAGTAAGATAAGTACAAAGTGTGGGAGATCATGAAAGTAAAGTGATTTTTGAAATTAAGGCAGAAAAAAGTAAAAAAAGAAAGCTGATTGATTTAAGCTCTTTAGAGACATAATTCTTTCTCCTAAATTCTAATGAATAACTCACTTCAGAATTATAGGCAGCCAGGTGGTGTTACTCTCACTTGCTAATGAATAGAACTCCCTTTGGCAATACAGAAGTAAGTATGGGAGTAAGCAAGAAAGTGTCTTCAGGTATTGAAGTTGGCTATTGATTTTCCACAGACACAGCCTAAGGCAGCATTTCCCAAATTTACTGATTTTAAGACAGCATTTCCTAAATCACCTGAGGCCCTTGTTTAATAAATGATTCTCAGGCCCCACTCCAAATACTAAATCCAGTAAGTGATGCTTGCTCCAGGTGGTTTGGGAAACATTGGTCCAGAGGGTATGACATTATGTTCAAAAATGTCCTAAACAGGGTTCCTTAAGCATTCTTTTTTTTTTTTTTTTTGCGGCACCAGGAATTGAACTCATGACCTCACGCTTGCCAGGCAGGCGCTTAGGCCACTGAGCTAGATCCCCGGCCCTTGTCTTTTTGAGACAGGGTCTCGCTATGCCATTCAGACTGGCTTGAGCTCACTTTGTAGCCCAGGGTGGTCTCAAACTCGAAATGATCCTCCTGTCTCAGCCTCCTGAGTGCTGGGATTACAGGCGTGTGCCACCAGGCCTGGCTCCTTAAGCATTCTTTATGCCACGGGTCTCTGGCTTTCTGGTCCCCTTTCCAGAGGAATGTTTTGAAATGCATAAGGCAATGGGCTACAAATTATGTGGAAATATAGTTACCAAAGTTTTAAAAACAAATACCTCTTTAATAATTCATTAAGTAAGAAGATATAGGGGCAGGCCCAACATTCCTCTAATTTCAAAGGGATGATGAATATAAACATTATTTCAAGATGTCTGCAACAACCATACAGTGATTTGAAAATACACATATTTATGAGTTTCACTAGTGACCTTCAGGATTTTTTTTTCTGCTAGGGGTTGATGACTACATTCATAATTAAAGAAAGTGTTCAATTCCAGCTTATTGAAAAGAAAGAAGTAATTTCATTTTTTTGATGAAATCCTCAGGTTAAGAACTCCTAGTCTGAGATAATGGATTTTTAGTTGTTTTAGGGAGCTATCCAAGGGCAAAGATGGAATTTCTTCTCTAATTAGCTTCTTTACTTCATTTTTGTTTGCCACAATTATAATCTTGAGAAGGGTTTGCTGTGGGGAAAATAGGGTTAATAAATAAGAATTTTTCACTCTTTGCATCCCAATGTCCTCCTCTTTGCAGTGAGAGTTTTACAGATTAGTGGTTCCCAAATGTTGTGGGAACTGACAAGCTAGCTGTACATTACTTGGAGACTTATATATAATGGAGACTTATATATAATGACTGCAAATTTCTGGCCCACTGTGGAAATTCCCATTTGGGAGGTCCAAGATAGACCCCAACAGTGGGTATTTCAAAGAAGCAGTACCTCCCTGCCCCCATGAAAGTTCACCACAGAGCATCTCAAAACCTACGTTCATAGTCAGGGAGGAGCTTATTTA
>RJWT010004209.1:0-34036 GCA_004365215.1 Cuniculus paca | reverse complement strand
ATCTTTCAAGTGCTCTTTGCTACAGAATTACCACCATGCTCTTTGCTATGTGATTTTTGTAGCACCTACTTCCCACTGTTGATGATTGATTTGGATGTATAAATCATTTGGGCAACAGAATGTTTGTGGGTATAACGGGACCAGAAACATTAAATGTTTCGGAGTGATTTGGCTTCACCTTTGGGCTCCAATTATTGCTGGAATGAAACACGTGGTAAACACTTAAACCTAACTCTGGCATTCTAGAGCCAAGCTGAGCTAAATTCTGCTGCACCTAACCAAGTATTGATAAACCTAGGTGCACTCAGCTGAATCTAGATCAGATACAGATCCTTGAAGAAAAAAAAAAGGCTTTGCTAACTGCTGATATTTGAGGTTTCTTTTATGTAATTATTATAATTGTGGCAGGCAATAGCTAACTCAGCAAACTCAGTTTGTTTCCAAGTTCTTTTAAAAGTAAATTTCCCTCTATTTTTAATTTCCTGAAAGTTTTTATCATTAACAAGTGATATACTTTTTCAAGTGCCTTGTCTCTCTTAGTTTCTTTTCCTCCCTGTTAGTCTAATTGAGCGAAGTTACTTTGGAAAGTTTTCTGATGTTAAAACATACTTGAATTTCTGGAATAAACCCTACTTGATTTATGTTTTCATGATAGATATGCTAATCAGCTTTCTATCACTGTGGCAAAATACCTGAGATAATCAGCTTGTAAGGAGGAAAGGTATGTTTCAGCTCATGGCTTCAGAGATTCACTCCATGGCCTGTTGACTTACTGCTTCCTGGTCTGCAGCATCAGTAATCATGATGGGCATGTATGGCAGAGCAAAGCCATTCATACCATAGACTCTGAAAAGCAAAAGAGGGGAAGAGGAGGAGCCAGAGCTCATATATCCCTCTAGAGGACAGGTCCCCAGTGACCTAACTTCCTTCCACTATGTCCCACCTCCTAAAGGTCCCACCACTTCCCAATAGTGCCACAGGCTGGGTACCAAACTTTCAATATACAGGTTTTTGGGACATTCAGGATCCAAACTATACTACATTACTAGAGAGAGAAGTATTCTAATCTAAAGTCAGGGAAGGAATGTCAAGATTTCTCCTAGCTCAGCAGAGTACACATGATGGATTTAGTTTGCTGATATTTTATTTATAACTTTTGCAACTATGTTCCTAAGTAAAATGGACTTATTCTTTTCTTCAACTGTCCTTTTTCAGATTCAGAATTAATACTGCTGTGTGTGTGTGCGTGTGTGTGTGTGTGCGCGCGCGTGCGTGTTTGTGCTTCCTGTTTCTTCCCTCTCACAATGACTTTTTCTTCATTTGTTTTATAATTTGGATTGTGAATTCATGCTTTCCTGGGATGTAAATGTAGGAATTTTGTGAGATCTGAGATGAATCCTTTAACCAAGAGAAAGAATTTTTTTGTTTCCTGGTTCATGTGGGTGGTATATATTCAGATCTGTTTATAAGGAGCTTAAAATCTAATTAGATTGTAACCTTATAAATATCTGACAGTAAAAAGGAAATCTTTTACCACATTTTGCTTCTGTTCTTTATTTTAAGTTTAACAGAATTATACATATACTTAATAATCACAGCACATTAGAAAGAAAAGATATGCAAAAGGAAAGCTAGATAAACATGAATCAAGTCCTGCTCATCTCTGACAAACACAAAGTCTTCCTAGACTTTTTCCTGGGTTCCTACTTACATGTTGCATGCATATACTTTTGAACCTCTCAACTAGACTATAAACTCCTTGAGACAACACAATCTCATATAGTACTTTAAAAAAATGACTGTAATGGACTTAGCACACCACTAGTCTTACTACATGGTTAGTAACAAAAATGATAGTAACAATATAGATGTACTATTTGTATGTTGAAACTTGCACTTAAGAAATGTGGGTCCCGCAGAAGAAAATTCTATCTGAACTCTGAAATCACAAACTAGTAAGCTTCCCACATAAAATACACATTTATATAAAATCAGTTACAGTGATTTTTTTTGGCTTATAAAATTTTATTTAGCTTTACCTACTTTTCAGTGTTGTAGTCATATGAGATATGCCTGTGTTATTTATGAAAGAAAGTTTGCCAGCTTCCCTTTCTTTTTAGGGGGTACTCCCCCTCCCAGGCAGGAATACAAGAAACATAGAAAGGGAAGTGATCACACAAATGAGAATAAAATGGTATATAGGAGGAATTAGGCACATGAGAGAAAGTAAAAGAAGAGAAAGAAAGAATAAGCAGGAATTCTCAAATCAAATATTTTAGTTTTCTAATCTTATAACATTTTAATGTTCATCCGAGACACCTGAGAGGCCTATTTTTAAAAGCAGATGTTCAAGAGCAACCTAAAGAGATGACAACTCAATAGGTCTGAAAGTAGATCCAGGAATCTGGGCAGGCCTTACAAAACACTTTAGGGAAGACTGGAGTAGGGAGAGGACAGAATCAGAGTAACACAGGGTGGGGACTGGATGCATGTCAATAACCATCCACAAAGGGGACCTGTTCTTTCCCCTCTGCCCCAAGATGCTAACTCTAAGTATTTGGAGATCCTCTGAAAGATTCTAGTATGTATTTAAGACTTAAAATTTTCTACATTATCAGTACTCACCATAGTATGTACAATGATAATCTCACCAGTTACATTCATCTGGCCATAAATTGACCTTGTAGTGGAAAAAACAGGAAAAGAGCTTTCCTAAAATGATCCGTACATTCTTAAATGCAGGTTAGGAATGGAACAAATTTTCACATGCGGGATCTAGTTTGCTTAGCCTATCATGAATAGAGGGGCACTGTCCTCTCTCTCTGGATCACCATCTCTTGAAGGCAGGAACTGGCCTCCCTGCTCTGCAGAACTCCAAAGGAGTTTCAGCACCCTGAGGGCAACACATACCCAAGCAGCTGAGTGCTAGAAGTTTGTAGCACAGCTCATTTTCATAACTGGGGCCAGGACTACAGAAAGAAAGCATGGAGTAGGGCTAAAATCAGAAAGGGAAGTGGGGAAGCCTTGAGTGGTGGCCGCATCTATAACCCTAGCTACTCAGGAAGGCGAGGCTGGGGGATAGCAAGCCTAGACCCAGCCTGGCAATTTAACAAGAGACCCTGTGTCAGACAAACAAACCGAAGCCAAAGAAACAAACAGAAAGGGCTGGGGATGTAACTCAGTGGTAGGCACCTGCCTAGCGTGGGTGAGGCCCTGGTTGCAATCCTCAACTCAGGGCGGGGGTGGGGGTGTAAGAGATGTGAAGCTGTGTCACAACAAAGCCAAGAGGAAGGATATGGATACAAAAATCCTAAAATAACAAAACTCAAGAAAACCCCAATAACTAGTGTAAACCATTGTCCTCAATATCTCTTTTATGCATTGCAGACCATTGCGGGTTTCAGTTATCTAGAAAGAAAGAAACAAAACAAAACAAAAAAACAACTACGAAACTCTCTTGCCCATTTTAAGACCCTAAATTAATCCTCAGGCTCCTGAGTTGACTCGTATGTGGGAAACGGACATAGGGTGTTCCAAGTAGATGTGACTAGGAACGCAGTGTCTGATTTGTCTTTTCTGTTTCTTGAGAGGAGTAATTGTTTTACGCCTCACGAATACATCCCTTCGGAAAGAAAGCGGGGCTTGCCTGGGTGTTTGCTTTTCTGGGAGGGCACCTCTATTGAAGTTTACTAAGGACAGCAGTTACTTCCAAGTGCCAGTGCACGGAAAGGGTTAAGGTCGGTGAACCGATTACTAGACAGTGGCCAAAGTATTGAGAAACGGCAGAGCTCCTGGGAGTCCGCAGGGAGGAGAGCGGGTCATGGGTGCGCCCGCACCGCCGTCAGGGTTCAAGGTGAGGAAGTGGGAGAAAGAGCGGTACGGGGAGGAAGGTAAGGTCCATACACGCATTGCAAAAGCCAAGGCCGTACAGCTCCGCTCACGCCGGGTTAAGGGCCTTTTGCAGAACTCAGTCAAGAAACGGCGTGTGTGCAGGAGCCGTTCCAACCTGTCCCCACCCCACCCTGACTCTCCCAGAAGACAGGCGAGCGAGGGGGCCCATGCACTGCCAAGCCTCCCGGCTCTGGCTTCCAGGCTCCTAGGATCCCGGAGCACAGCCCCACTGGACTTCGCACGGAGCTGACTGCAAGAGTAGGGCCAAGTTTGGCTCTGATCCCCTCCAAATTTGGCGGCCCCCTGTGAGTGGGGTTTGGCCGCAGGGGCTTCCAGCAGAGGCTGAGCAGCAGCCGCCCGCGAGCGGAGTGAGGAGCCAGCCTCCGCCGCCGCCTCCCCCTCCTGCCGGCAGAGGCGCTCAGCCAGTCGCTATCGCTGTCACGCAGCCAGCAACGCGGCCCCCGCCCCCCGCGCGGCCCCAGCCCTCACACTGCTCCGTGCGTGACAGACCCGAGCCGGGCGGGCTGGAGGACCGCGCAGGGGAGGGAGACGGGGTGTGGGCCCGCCCAGTCGCGACAGGAGCCTTCTTATCATTGGCCACCCGCTGACGTCTATCATCGCCACGCAGCGTTCGGATTGGCAGAAGGCGCACTTCTGGGGCGAGGAGGGGCAGAGTGACTCCGCGGGTCTTCCGTGCCTTGTCTTACCCTCTGCTCCCCCCCACTTCAACGTCCACCCACCTCTCCCCACCCCCACTCCACTTCCCCCGCCCCGTTCGCGGCAGTGTCCTTAGAAGACTCATTGGGCCAGGGGCGAAGCCAGCGGTGGATCGAGCCGCGCCACCATTGGCCGACGCCCACGCCCGTCGGAGCGGCGGGCCTAGTGATTTGACAACTCGGCTCTGCTCCCCGCCCCCCAACGCCTCGCCCTCCCAGTCGCCTCCTCCCCTCGCTGCTCGCTCGGCCCGCGTACCCCGCCCGTCCCCGCCGCATCTCCCCTGTCCAGCTGGGCGGGGACTGCTGTACGACTCTGTAAAGTCTGTGAGTCACTGCACAACCCATCAATCCAATTAAAGGTCTTGAGCGAGCCGAGCAGGCGGTGCTGCGGCCCGCAGCCGCTCGCCCCGTCGCGGCCGCCCCTGCTCGCTCGCAGCACCCCTCTGATCCATGGCTGTCTGTACTTGTTACGGTGTAACATCCTCCTCCTCCACCTCCTCCTCCGCCTCCTCCTCGTCGTCCTCCTTCTCCTCCTCCTCGGGAGCCGCGGCAACTTCCCCTCAGCCAGCCTCCTCCTCAGCCTGGGCACTGCGAAGGCATGGGATAGACCCCGAGCCACTTCTCGCCGTCTCCCCTCCAGCCCTCGCTCAGTTTCGCCCCTTTAAATTAAAGTCCGGTCCTCGCCCCTCGTCCTTTTAGAGATTTATTGGTCAGTCTGTCATTTCCCCAGCTTTCCTTCTCCCTCCGCGGGGCAGGGGTCCTAGGGGCCGGTGGGCTCATGCTAGGGAGGGGCTCTCCGCCACCCCACCCCCTCCGCGCCGCCTCCTCCCCTCCGGCCGTGCCTTGATTTCCCCGCTCCTCTCGCTCCCACCCGTGGAACTCACCGTCCTGCACTCGAGTGACGCACTGACACCCCCGCCCACAGCCCAGACGTCCCCTCCCTGGCTGCCAGCCCGACCCGTCTCGGAGCTGGACCGGGTGCCGACTTCCTCGCAGAAGGGTGAGTACCGTGTGGGTGGGTTTGGGGGGGGGTAGGGGTTTGAAAAAAATGTGATAGCCGGTCCGCTTTTGGGGAGGCAGGGATTCGGTTGTGGGCTGTGGGTTCCTGGTCCGGCGTGGATTTGAGGTGGCGACTCCCTCTTTTCCCTCCCTCCTTCCCTTGCTCCCTCTTCCTCCGCCCCTCGACTTCTTATCCACCAGTCTTGCCCGTATTTCTAGGTATTGCCAGACTAACCCGGTCGGGGCATTATAAATGCTTGGAAAATAATTGGTGATGGCATGCTTTCTGTCTTTAGGGTGTCTAGTGAATGGCAGTAATCTTAACAGTGTAATCTGATAGACTCCAAGACCTGCAAAAAGTGTAAAATGGCTAATGGGTACATTTTCCTCTAAATCAAAGTTAACTTTTATTCAATAAAGACAAAGCAAAAGATATTTTTAATTTGAATGCATGGTGATAGAGGAAGGGAAGACAGTTTACCTAGTGGCATCCCTTAGTGTGTTTGTGTTACAATCATTTTATGAGTTCTCCTTTGAAAAACATACGAATTCAGTGTTAAAGGTTATGAAGTCTGTGAACCTGTTGGAAGAAAGCAAGGTAAGATGGAAATCCAGTTTGACACTTCCTCTGCAGCTCGCCTCTGTTCTAGGTAGGCATTACAGCACAGAATTTTGTATTTCTCCATCATTGGACACATTGCGGAGTGTTAAGGATATAAGGGGAATATGGATTATGTTTCTTTTAATATTCATCTTTTGTGGACGTGATTACTGTCTAAACAATGTTATTCTTTAGAATTTTGAAAGATTTTTAATTTGCTTTCTTGGTTATCATTAGCCCAGAAGTACAAATAGCCACCCACATGTGTTTTATGAGAATCTTAAGCATCTTCAATATTTAGTTTGAGATAAAGATTTTGAGAAATAATTACTCAGGATTGGCTTCTGGGGTTGCTGTTTAAAATTCAGCCTTTTTAAATTGGTGCTACTCTTTTTGAATCAAGTTCTGGGCTAGTTGTCCACAAGATTCAAATTAGGCCAAACCAAACATGTTTTGAAATATTAAAGTACTGGAAAGGCCTCTTAATAGTTCATTTTCTCCTTCTCTTTCATACTAACCAGAATAAGTTGTTACTAAATTTAATTTTAAAGAATACACTGTTCCCTTACTGAAATCTGCCAAGTTGCTACGGAAAAGATTTCTTTTTCAAGCGCAGAAATGTTTATGATCAGTCCAAAGTAGTAAAGTTGAAAAGTGACTTAAATGTAAATGCCAACTGAAAGAAATGCTTGTCTTGGGCTCCCAAGCCCCCAAAGCCTTTTTGAATTGTTTAATAAATTTCAACGTGTGATTTTTTTCAGGAAGGTAAGACTGAATCATTGAAAGACCCTATAGCACAGGGAAGGCAGGCTGCCTAAATCTGAATCTTGCCACCCATCCTTCACTGGCTCTGTGACCTTGGGCAAGTTTTCAGCCTGGCCTGTGCTGGTTTTCTTCTGTAAATGAGAGGGAAGAAAGGGCTAATGAGAGTGCAGGTCACAGTGTTAGCTATCCATCCTCATTCCTATGCTTAGAGAAGTCATCTACAGTAGTGGTTAAAAGAGAGGAGGGGGTCTGCAACCAGGTTCTCTAGTTTCAAGGCCCACCATTTTCTCTTGCCACCTCTGTGACCTTGGTTAATTAAACCTTAGATTCTCATCTGTAAAATGGGAAATTAGTACTCTCTACTTCTCAGGGGTATTATGAGCTAATATGTGCAGAGATTTTGAATACTGATTGGTACTTCTTACCACGTGTAGCTCTGTTACGTTCCTTGTATACCATGAAATACGAATGACTATCCTCTCTACATATATATACTCATATATGTATGTATACACAAACACATCAAAAATATATACATATATATACACATATGTGTATGTATATATATATACGTATATATTTTTTGTATGTCTGTTTGTGTGTGTGTGATGATAAGGAATCATAGGCTAGGCTGGGTGGCACATTCCTGTAATTCCAGCTACTCAGGAGACTGAGGCAGGAGGATCTCAAATTTGAAGCCAACTTGGATAACTTAGTGAGACCTGATCTCAAAATAAAATTAGAAAAAAAAAGGCGTGGGGTTGTAGATTTGTTGTACAGCACTTGCCTAGGATACATGAGGCCCTGGGTTCAATCAATCCTCAGTACAGAGCACACACGAAAAGGAATATTTGCTATTAATAAAATAACCAGAATTTGTATCAACATGCCTGATATTTGAATGAAAGTGTATATGAGCCTTTAAGAAATGTAGTTGTTGGATGAATTGAGTTGACCAGTCTTTCATTTAAACTTGCACAATAGAATGTACATGCCTTCATTATGTCATGTATTTTGCTGTTTTCTATGGCTTTCTCCCCTACTAATCAGAAAGCTATCTGAGTGTAACAAGTCTTCCAATTATGGGTTAATCTCAGGTGCCTAGCAAAGTGCTTGGGACATAAAGAACCTTAATGAATGCTTGTGTAAGTAATTAAATGATATCATGCTCAAGTGATTTATGAGTAGTTGTATGAATATTATAAGTGATATTGTGATACAGGTGTGGTGGCACGTTCCTGAAATGCCAGATATGTGGGAGGCTGAGGCAGGAGGATTACAAATTTGAGGCTAGCCTAGGCAGTTTTGCCAGACACTGTCTTGAAATAAAATATAAGAAGGGCCGGGTGTGTGGATTAGCACCCCCCTGGATTTCTCAGTTCAACAAAAAAGAAGTGATATTGTGGAGAATACTGTTTTTTGCATTATTAAACTTTTACTCTCAATTATTGTTTGTGGCGCTAGATAATAAATGATTTACAATATGATTACCTGTTAAGGAATGATTTTTCATTTTCAAGATTGAATGAAAATAACCTGAAAAGTACATTTAATATTTTCCTTTGTTACCTGTTCAGTTTTTAATCATAATTTTATTTTATTTTATTTTTTTGAGACAGAGTCTTACTATGTAGTTCAGATTGGCCTTAAACTCACTATGTAGCCTAGGCTGGCCTGGAACTCTTCCTGCCTCAGGCTCCCAAGAGCTGAGATTGCAGGCATGTGCCACCATGCCCAGCTAATCATAAGACTTTTTAACTCCTAAACTTTATCATTAATTTGAATGTTATTATTATGTAATTAATTCAGTATTTTGAATTTAATTCAGTATCTTAAATCGTGATTTGATATTCCCTGCTTCAGAATTAAAAATAGTAAAGAGAATTTATCAACCTAACACTGTAAAATAAAATGACATCATTTTCTTAAGGTTCATAGTTTTATTTCTCTTTCCACTTAAGAATGAAACTCTTGAGCAGTCTTAATAAGTAATTAGCTATTTATACAGCTACACTAAATAGAATGGTAGCAATACTAAAGGAAGTATGTACAATCAGTCAATAAAATGCATAACTTCACACACTTAATAGACATTACACAATTGGGGAATATATTTTTTTAAATAAGGAAAGTTGATGGGGCCTGCCACCTGCTTAATTTATAGAATCTTTCTGTTTTACTTACTAGTAAAATTCAGTTTAATTATTGTGCTCTCTGAAGGTATAAAATGCCAAAATTATCTTTAATGCAGGAAGCATCCTCAGTGACAGAATCTGAATTCTGATCTACTCATAAGTGTTACAATGTTCCATAACTTTATTAAAACTTTTCAAATATATAAACTATCTGTTATGATGTGGGTAATTTTCTGTACTTAATTCCTTGTGTAACCAAATTGTCTTATCCAGTTAAGTTGAATACATTGATATCCAGTTAAGTTGATATTTTCATTGGCTAAACAATTACTTTTTAGAAAAGTGCCCTATTTTAGTTCATATGCTTTTAAAGCAATTAGTCTAAAAAGTTAAAAATAATGTGTGTGCTCATGGAAACAATGCTTATGTCTGGTCTGTAAAATGGGAGTCTCATGGTTTTCACTTGACACGTTTTAGCGTGACACTATTTCTTTAGCTTACATTTCTTTCTTCGTTTAGCTTGTGTAAAACATTTGACTATTTATTAGTACTTTACAGACATATATAGAGTTAACAACTTTTCCCCCCCAGGACTGCATCTCTCTGTGTTGCCCAGGTGTTTGCTGAATTTCTAGGCTCCAGAAATCTTCCTGCGTCAGCCTTCTGAGTAGCTGAGACTACAAGTGCATGCCACTATACCTGGCTAATGTTGTCAACTTTCAAAAAATGCAATATTTGTTGTGAAGAATTATTTGGAAAGGAGTAGAAATAATCTTCAAACTTGTGATGTCTATGTTTATCTTCTAACATTTAGGAAAATGGATAGCTGTGTACTCCATCAGTGATCAGATGGAGAGAAAAGTAATGTATGCATTACCTGATTACATTCCTAAACAATTAAGGTCCCTTGATTGCTACCTGACCTTGAGCATTATACTTAACCTCCTCTACTCTCTTTCCTTTATCTTGACAGTGGGAAGAAGGGAGGCAGTTACCCTGCCCTCACAGAGGAAGTTGTAGTGATAAGCTGTAATCGCTTTAAAAAAGCATTTAAGAAGTACAAAATTGGAGTAAATACAAAGTAAACGTTAGCATTTAGTGATGCATATTTGTTCATCATTATGTAAAAATTGTGACCTTTGGGGAACTTTATCTAAAGGGCATGTTTTCTTTTTGATTTTAGATTTGAAGAGACTTGTTACTGATACGTTCATAAAAATGTCTAAAGTGCTTTTTAAAGGAGCAAGGAACTTTGGTTTTGTTGAATGGGGTCCTAAATGTTAACACTGAGTTTGTGAGTGCATCCTGGGTTATAGCAGATGTTGATATTTTAAGAACAAACTTTAGGTATCTAGGAGATAAAACATTTTAATTTGAAGTTTGTGAAACTTACACTACAGGAAAAATGTGCAGACTTAGCAAATTCCATTAAAAGTATATTAAAATAGAAATATTAATTGTAGTATTTACTTTTAAATTTCAAAAGGATTGCTTGACTATAGGACATCACTTATTTTGTATCTTAAGTACAATGAAATACACACATTTTCACAATAGAGTGGGTTGGAGGATTTAATTTATCCCAGTTAAATTTTTATTTAGGATGGCAAGTGAAGGTATGTGCAGAAAGACTGCATTTCAAGAAATTAGTTTTTTTCTTTTGTTCCTAAAAATGAACTAGAAGTCTTTAAAATGTAAAAGTCAAAGGATTAGAGTTAACACATTGTGTAAATGCCTTTGAATTGACTCCTCTGATTCAGCTTGGCTTCTCAAACCCAAGGTCAGGAACCAATCAGTAGTAAACCTCCAAGGACCTTACTTGTCCTTTTGATCACCGACAGAGTATATAGCTATCCATTGAATTTACTTCTCTGATTCAGCTTTATGTCTCTGATTATTAGAATTATCACAATGTCATGCTGTTACTTCTTTTTTAAAGTGGAAGTGAAATTGTAGTGTACTCAGAATAAGACCTATGTAAAACATACAGAGACATTATTTATTCTAACTAGTATTAAGGATAATGAATAGTGATGCTGAAATATGAAGTCTGTAAGCAGAAGGCAACTTGTGTGTGTGTGTGTGTGTGTGTGTGCATGTACACATGTGTGCCAAGGATTGAACTCAGGACTTTGAACACGCTAAGTGCACACCTTTTACTACTGAGCTACAGTTTCAACCTGAAGGCAGCAACTTTTAAAAAAATATTGTCCTTTTGTCCTGACTGTTCAGTAGCCAACCAACTGAAACAGAATAATTTGATTTCATCTTCATTTTTAAATTTAAAAGTACATTGATATTTATAATGTTTTATGTGGTGGTATGTAAAGTATAAATCTTTAGCAAATTGTTATTTACTTTGAACATATTAAAAGTAAAATAATCCAAATAGTCTACCTTTTATTTAAATTGTTTTCACAATTTTAAGTGCTTCACAACTTCTTCACTTTATTTTAGCATTGTTTTTCAGTTTTCTTCGTATTTCTGTACATGTTTGTCTTTTCTTTTGGTGTGACATTTTATTTTACTCTATCTTTCCAAGAATTGTGAGGATCTTAGCAGTATTTTTCCCTTAACCTCTCTGAATTTGCCTCCGTAAAGTATGGAATATGGTTTTCATTTATTTCAGTCTGCTCTATGAGAACAATGGTATCTTGGTTACTTTTCTTGTTGCAGAGACAAAATACTCAACACCTGAAGTTAAAGGAGAAAAGTTTATTGTAGCTTACAGTTTGTAGAAGTTTCAGTTCACAGTTGTCTGGCTCCAAGGGAGGGTGGCTTGACAGAGGGAAGTCACAGAGGAGAAACACTTCATGGCAAAGCAGGGCAGGCAGAAAAAGCAGCAAGTAACAAACAGTGACACTAGCCCTCTTTCTGTTTCTTATATTTTATCCAGGCTATCCACCCTTAGGGCAGGTGGGACTCACACCCAGGGTGGGACACCCTTAATCCTACCCAGAATGATTCCAAAGCAATCAGTGGACTAATTCAGTGATTCACACCCTTGATCCCTGCATCACACACTTAATCCCAGCATCACACACTCTAGATCCAGCCATCTCTGAATAGCCCCATCTGTGACTGTATGAGACTTTGGGGGTACACTAGTCACAAGCCGTAACAAATGGAAAGGCCTTCTATAAAGACATTTTTAATTTGTTTTATCTTGAAAGATGAGCTGTCTTTAAGGGACCACTTCATAAACTTATGACAAAGTTTTAGTTTGTGTGAGGTAGTGACAACTTGCAACATGTTTATTATTTACTGATTTTCCATGAACTGTTTTATGGTGGGAGACCCACAGACTATTTTCTGTCCTCACTACCTTGAGATGTCTCAGAGATTCAAGCTTTGTTTTACTCCATGCCAAGTGTCCTGGCAAGCTTTGGAGCCTGTTTCTGTGATGACCGCTGCTGCCCGACCACATGGGGGTGGCTCCCTGAGAACATCACATACATTTACAGAGATGAGCAGCTCCTTTGTTTTGTTTTGTTTTGTTTTTAACTCCTTAAACCCAAACTGAACCTCAGACACCTCTGCTGCGTCTGCCGTGAATTTTTCCAGGGCTCACCATTGTTGCACGATTAATGGTCCCTGGTGAAGTAACCATAAGCTTTATTCTTTTCTATGACTTCCACTCAAATAAAATATATCCCTTTGGGTTAATTTTTATTTTGATGTTAAGGGTTCTTTGTAACTAGAAAAGAAGAATGTGAAAATGAAAAAATTTTCCCTTTTTTTATGGTGCTGGGGATGGAACCCTGGGTCTCCTACATGCATGCTAGGCAAAGACCCTACCACTGATCTATATACCTCCATCCTTGAATATGTATTTTTAAACAAAAAAAAATTCGCAAAAAAATCTTATGAGTAAAAAATTTTCCTATGCTAACTTAGGCAGTACATACACTAAAAAAAAAAATAATAAAATAAAATAAAATAAAATAAAATTCTTAAGGATTTTACTGATCTGGAGAGAATATTTAATATTTCTAAAAAATACTTGACATTATTCAGACCTCAGAAGTAGAAAACATTTAAATTGTTAAACCAAACAAGCCCTTCTTTTGTCTTTAAAAAAATCAGTTCATTGTTACTTTTTATTTAAAAAATTCAAATATAAAATTAGATAGATTTCTGTATTTCAAGTTAATGAACTTAGAGATCCTCTAGAAATTATAGTGCTATATATTCCTCAGAGGAAAAGCTTGGGCTTTTTTGCATGTCTGTGTCTATTTTGGCTTCCATTCATTCACTCATTCAGTTCATTCCACAGATATTAAGCACTTACCTATGTGCGTGCTAGTCTTGGAAGGCACATGTGATACAGAAGTGAAGAAAAGGAATGAATATTTCTCCCCCCATGAAAATTACATTCTCAGAGCTTGTTTTACACTACCTGGAAAACAAGTCATCATTAAATATTGTACAATGGCCTGAAAAAAGCATTCTTTATGTGGGTTTTATGCCATTTGACTTTATATAAAAGGAATTCTAGATCCTAAAACACAACTCCACTTGAGTGGACAATTTTACTTAAATTTGGGTTGAAATATTAAAACAATAATGTCAGTACTTTCCACCAGAATTCACGAATCTTTCTTATTTGTGAACCCTGGAAAATTTTACAGTAGATAGAGTCTGAAATTTTTGGTAGGTTTTCTTTATACTTTTTGTTTTCCTTGTTGCTTAGTTTTCTTTGTGACAGAGACTAAAAAAAAAAATGGTAGCATGGAAAGTTGCACAAAGGAAATGTAATTGTCTTGGCTGTATTCACAACTAACAAGAAAAATTTTCTTTGTCCAGTGTATGTTAAGAAGTAAATTTTTGTTCCAATGATTGTATTTATGTTTTCCACTTCATTTCATTTCCATTTTGAATCTTAAGATGGATATGCCAAAGTTTTAATGCAGTGCAAATAGCATTAATACAATATGTCATATAATGTGATTTTTTTATAATGTGATGATTTTCATTAATTATTTTACATTTATCCATAAATATTTGATACATGTCTCAAGTGCTTGAGAGTATCAGAGACTAATAATAAGGCTTGATAACTGAACATAATAGTGATCATAGTCAAGTTGGAAACAAAAGATCCTATATGAAAATTAAATCTCTCACATTGGGCAATATGTGATTTAGCATAACAGAGGTCCAATGTAGGACACTATAGTAAGCCAAGTCCTAGGTCAAGTGGATTTGCCTTCTAGACGTGCTAGGTGACCTTCGTGGGAATCCATAGCAAAGCTGGTTAGCAGGCCTTCTTTGTGCCTTAGACAACTAAGGGAAGAATGGTTTCTGCTCTAGCTGCTATAGGGACTCCGCAGGGAGGGGCAAAGAGGATGGAGCAGACATTCTGGCCATTTATTACATTCACTATCCCCTTGTGAAACAGAAACTGCACCTAAAAGTTGACCGTATAGACATGGTATGGATATTTTAGGTTGCTGAGGGGAAAAATTATACCATAGTTTTGGGAAGCCCAATAAATCAGTGAGGGCATCATGGACCAGAAGAGTTCCCTGAAAAATGGAAGAAACACTGGGAGGAGAGGAAAGAACCATGGTGATGAAGGCTCTAGATAGTTGCTGAAGGTACCTTCTTCCTCTGTTTTGCCTGGAGACTGCAATATGGGCACACTCTGGACCTAATATGGCAAACCCAGAAGTCTGTGTATATTGCTGTAATACTGTACATAGGTATAATCTTTCTAAATTGTTTTGCTTTGGAATTAGCTAAAATTCCTGCTATGTGTTATGTTTAAATTCTCAAACATAATGGTATATAAGCATAGCTTTTCTTTTTTTCCACTTTTCTGGGTGTTGTAGTCAGGGTTTGCAAGGAGAACAAGACAATACAGGACACATAATTTACAGATTTTATAATAGTCGCCAAAAAAATTAAATACAAGTAGTGCAGGAAATCTGTCCACATATTAAGACCCAAGGAATCCAGCTGAGAGCCATGGAAACATCCTGCATGAGTCCAGCTGAAGACCTAGAGCCCGTCACAGTGCGCCCCACGAGTCCAACTGGAGGCCTAGAGCCCATAGCAATGACTCATGCAAGTCTGTTTTACAGATCTGTGCTGGGAAGGCCCAAAGGTCAGTGATGGAAGCTAGCAAGTCTGTGCCAGCAGGATGAAGGATCTGTGCTAGTAGGTTGAGGGTTCTGCACTGGAGCCAGGAAGCGATGCTCAAAGTAAGGATCAGGGCTCCCCTGAAAAGTACCACGGCCATCCTCAGGGACAACGAGATCCTGAGCTCGTATCAGGAAAGAAGCTCAACAAGCTCTTCCAGGAGAACCAACAGCAACAGGAGAACCAAGAACACCATGGAGAACCAACACCGCTACCTCCTCCTCTCCAGTCCTCCTTTTTATCTTGGCAGCAATCCTTAGGTGGGCCATCCACACCCAGCACTGACTCAGTTCAGCAGGTATTACAGGTTGATCACCAGTTATCAGTTCACTGCACTGGGTATTTGTAAATGTTAAGATTTTCTTTGTCTTTAGAGTACATATGTTTATTTATTTGGATCTACATCTAAGTAATGTATAGTTGTGTCTTAGATTTAAATTCCGGGGGCGGGGTGTGGAGAATCTAAAGCCTCAACATTTGTTTTATCTGTTAAGAAGGTATCTGGATACTTTCTGGAGACTTTGTAAAAAATATATAACAATTTCTGTGAAGAGTTCCTTTTTCTGAAAACGGTATCTTTGCCAGAACTATCACTCAATCCACTGATGAAAAGGTCCCAAAGTCAGGTGTGGTGGTGCGCAAATATAATGCCAGCACTCAAGCGACTGAGCAGGAAGATCATGAATTCAAGGCCAACCTGGATTACACAGTGAGACCCTGTCTCAAAAGAAACAAAAACAAGACCAAAGGCCACATAGGAGAGCTATATGAATAATCGTGATTGCTATGATGGTGTCAAAGGTATACGCATATGTCAAAACTTACCAAGTTATATGCATTCATTGTGTATCAGTAAAGCTTCTATAAATGCCACCTAAGTTATAAGGTATATTTTCAAGATAAAAATCTCTATTATGAGAATTATATTTTTAAAGTTTGTCATTTATTTTCATTTCTTTATTTGATTTTATCTTTTTTCACCTATATCACATATCTTAGACATATTCATACATTTCGAGTAAGAAAGACAAGCAGACCTGTAGAGTCTTGTGTTTTGGCTGAAATTTAGATATTGGACAGTAGAGAGGTTTTTTTCATATGTAACACTAACTGGATTATCTTTAAGTAATTGCCACAAATTTGAATGTAGAGAATTGGAGTTGTGTTCAAAGGAATACTTTCCTCATCGCTTAAAATAGATCATGAATTTTCTTTGATATGGAGTAAAGAACTTGATTGTTTAGTAAGACCTTTCCTTTTAAATGAGGTTAAATAGTTTAATGCTTCTCCTTAAATATTTTTCTTTCTTTTCTTTTCTTTTCTTTTTTTTTTGGAGTGTTTATAAATTAACTTTTGAGATGTTGGGGCCACATGTTAAGATAGATTTGTTAAGGAAAGAACTAAGTCTGTTTTGTTCTTCTTGCCCCTGTGGTCTTGAGCACCACACAGAAGTTTAATACAAATTTAAGTGATGATTTAATATGAACTAAATATTCCTTATATTATCCAATGTATGTTTTTGGTAAATTTGGTAAATTCTTTATTATTGGAATTAATGCCTGTGATAAGTTTAAAACATTGACAGTGTTTTTGTTTTGTTTTTCAGTAGCAGAGATTGAAACCAGGGCCTTCACACTGAGCTACATCCCTAGCCCTTTTTTGACACAGGGTCTTGCTAAGTCTGTAGTTGCCTAGGCTGGGCTTGATCCTGTGATCCTCCTGGCTCAGCCTCCCAGAGTGCTCAGGTTACAGGTGTGCACAATTTTTGACAGTTTTTCATTAGTAAAAACATAGTCTAGAGAAGTGATCTCAGTTGTGTTTTGGGCTTGGGACTATCAGAATGTTAATGAGCTGTGGCTTTAAAACTCAAGCTGTTTCTGCCATGCCAGCAGGATACATTAGAATTATCCATGTCCAGGCCAACAACCCAGGGTTGAGATCCTGGCTTCAGTACTTTTTAAAGTCCCCAGACCATTGTGATGTATACCTACACTATATACTGCTGACTTCCATACCACGTTCCCCTGCACTCAGAGTTTCAAACATGGGGAAAACCTGGAAGAATAATTCAACAGATGCCTATGTTTCTTTACCTTGATTCAGTAATTACTGATCTTTTGCCATATTTGCTTTATGACCTGCTCCCTCCCTTTTTCTCTGTGTGTATACTTTTGTTTCTGTACCAAGTAAAAGTAAGTTTTAGATAGCAAGACTGTACCACTAGAGTCATGATGTATCAGTATGTATCTCCTGAGAATAAGGACATTCTTCTACATAACCACAATATCATTAGCACATCTCAAGACAGTTAATAATGACTTGGGATGTTTTTCAATAGTTTACTTCCATTTATTAAGGCACAAGAATTCATATTTTGCAGATTAAATACAAGTGAATTAGAAATTCTATAGACTATGAAAATCTTGGAACTTTTGCTAAAGATTTGTTTCTAGTCTGTTTGCAAGTAAGGGTACTACTTCAAACATTTTTATGAGGTAAATGCATTTTTTTATGGATGATGAAGAATTTTTCCAGTTCCAACATCTCATATTTCTATCACCAGGAGAAATACTGATCAAAGTTCGTGCCACAGAGTGGATTAAACTGAGTGAAAAAGCTCAGTTTCAAACCAGACAGAGTTGGTTCTGTCACTTGGTGCAAGGGATACTGGGGAAGTTAACTTCTTGTATCAGGATCCTTTCGGAAACTGCCCTTGAACTCAGCTGAGCTCTTCAGGAAATTTATTATTTCGTAATGAATTCCGAGGTAAAGCAGACTCCAGGCTTGATCTGTTCTGTAGCTCAAGTTCTTAGCATCTTTCTGTCAGTCCCACTTCTTGTTGGCTTCAGCTCCTGTTTTGGCTACTTCCTGCAGCTGGTTCACAGTATTTTGAGGAAGTCAGAAATCGCAAAGATGGAGGCTGCCTGTCTTTCTGTCTGATTGGCCATCTCTGCCTCCTTCTGGACTGGAACCGTTTTCAGATGACCATTCTGCTCTGACTGGCTTAGTCCAACCTGTTTCCTCCCTAGAGCTGGGGATGGGGTTCTTGCAGGGAGAGGAGAGAATACGGTCATGCCACTGAGAGTACCGATTATTAGTCTCTCAAACCATTTTCTTTGCTGTAAAATGGAGCAGTGATATCTACCTCTATGGTTATTACTGATATAATAAAGGTAACAAAACAGACGCAAAGCCGATGTTTAATAAATGCTAACTCCTGTTCTTTCCTTTTCACCTCACAGGAAATCCCATATTCCTTTGACACTGTCACACTGTTGTGTAAGCAAGCATGAGTCTTGGAAGCCTCTCTCACCTTTCTTTTGTCCTTAGTATCTAGAGCACAGGATTTAATATGAACATTGCAGATTGGTCATTTAGCTTTCATTAACCCATCTTGTTCTATCATATTTTTTTCTACATATTTCAACTTTTCACTATATTATATCAAAGCCAGAGAAGGAAAACTTGTCAACAGGGTTTACATAGTTATCAAGATCCAGATCAACTATGAACAGAAATCTCATCAATTTTACTATTACTAAGTACAGTAGAGTTAATATATTTCCCCCCATTAATGTGGTGGTGCACGTCTGTAATCCTAGCACTCAGGAGGCTGAGGCAGGAGGATTGTTGTGAGTTCAAGGCCAGCCTGGGCTACATAGCTAGCCTGTCTCAAAAACAAACAAACAAAAAGAAGAGCACCATAACTCGTGGAAATGTCAGCAAAATAGGAGGCTGTTTGAAATATAATAGCTTATTGCTCCTGACAGACCAGGTTTTTGGTATTTCATGAAAGTCTAGGCTTACTGTGGTAGTTTTGTGTGTGGGTTTCTCCAGAACTTTCTTTCTAAAAAGAGTTGTAGTTTTCCAATGACTCTTTTTGGATTGCTTGGTCTTGAACCCTTTCACATGCACCACAACACAGTCATCCTCCAAAGATGTGTTTTCCACTACATGTGAACAGTGGAGGGTCTTTGTCCAGGTGTGCCCTTTTCTCAAGAGGTAAGAAGGATCAGCATGTTTTCCCCTGTGGCTATTTCTAATCATTCCTGGTACATCTGTGATGTCCTGCAAAATCATTACACACAATTATGTGGGAAGATCTTTCTGTATCTCTTTTTAAAATTTTCTTTCAAAGTGAGGGAATCACTCTTGAAAGAAAACTATTAATCTTTCTTGACTCCTCTAAGTAGGATGTTTAGTTCCTGCTGTCCTCCGTGCCAGTAGAGTAGGAGAAGAGTAGAAAGTCTGGTGTTGCTCTTAACCCTTGGGATGCTGAACCTTGGCTTGTTCCTCTTCAGTTACAGTTTTTTTTTTCCACTTTGCCTTTGGATTTAGCACAAATGAAGTATATATTGGTCTTTTAAGCTCTGTGAATGCTAAGAATACTCAGATTTTGAATAGCTTCATCCATAATTCAGAACTTCTGGCATGAATTGAGTTTCTGCTATTGGGCTGTTTTTAAGTGTGTGTTGATCTTTCTTGTGTATCTCAAACGAAGGTCCTATTTATGTTCAAGTAGCAAAATGAAAACAACACTCTGAACTAAATTGTTATTTAAAAGAAAAAACAGAAAAGTGACATCGTGACTGTAATTTTAGTTGAAAGTCCTAGAGTTTTGGGGAAGAAGGATGAAGTAGATTTTTAATTTTCGAAGCTTTGTTTCATTTGGGCAAGTTTTTAATTTTAGTGTCTTGCAGAAAAATTTTGTGGACAAGATTCTCTTTGCTGGTAGCAAGATATATTATGGTAGCCATTTTGGATTTACTATTACATTGTTTTGAAGTCCTGTATTGCATTTATTGTTTGTTTTTATAGGTTCTGTTCTGTTCTGTTTGATTTTACTATGTCCAATGGTATGGGCAGCTATTTGAGGACAACAAGAGGCGTTATGGTAGCCATTGTTGATTTCCCATTGCCTTGTTTTGAAATTCTGTATCACTTACACTGTTTTGTTTTGATTGGCTTTGTTTTGTTTTATTTTGCTTGGTTTTATTCTCTTAAAAAAAAAAAGATTCCCTTTGCTGTGTAACACATTTTTGGTGTTTAGCTAAGATTTGCTACTAGTGGCTCAGACACTGAAATGAAAAGTGAAATGACTGTTGTTTCCAATCTAATAACCAGATTTGATTTTAATTTCTATTCCCTAGTATTAAAAAAAGAAATGGGAAAAAAAAAAAAGCAAAGATCAAGGTCCAAAAACTCAAACCGAAATTTAATTTCCTAACTAGAGTGAGGCAGGCTTTGCCATGATGTGACAGGAATATGTAGGAAATGTTTGTTCATAGCTACACAGTTAATCATACGATTGCTGGGATTAATGCTTGGATCAGGTTTTATTTCTTTCTTAAAATACTGCACCAAGGAGATAAAAACCAGCCAACTCTGAGCAGTTGAACTGACTCAACTTCTTTCTTTCCTCCCTTTTGGGAAATGTTTCAACTGTGTTTCTTGTCCCTACTTCTTAGTCTATCTGAGAAAATGGGACACAGGTCTAAATGATAGCGACTGGAGTGCACTTTAGGAGTCCAGAGTATATTATCTGCCTCTTATTCTAGAAGACTTATACTCTGATGATGGAGTAATTGCAGAGCTTTGCCTTTATTTCTTAATTCTGTCATTTCTATATTCTGACTTGGAGCTTCTGAAAGGCAAGATCCACCACCTCAAGTAGGATATAGTCAGGGAAAACTGCTTTTGTCCCGGGTCATTTATCATTTCATTATTTCTCCAAGGGGTTCTTATTCTGATTGAAAATTACGGCATGACCAATGAAAACTTATTGACCAGCTAAGAAAAATATGTGTACAATACCATTAAAAATTGTTTGGAAACAAAATTATACTCGAGGATATGATTTGTTACTATTTCTGAAAGATCCAAATACCCTGGCAAAGTCTGAGGGCCTTGAGTCCATTTTGCCATGGTGAGTATTTTACCAGGATTAAGCATTTTGCTGTTCAGTATGTGAATCTTCACATGCGTGCTATGTGACTGTCATTTTACTGGTCAATTTGAGTTTTGAGAATAATTCTTTTTTTAATTTTTAAATTAATTTGCAGCTGGACAAAAACAAAGGATGACTTGAGGATATTATTGGAATTGTATTATAGTTGAACAACTTGACCATCAGAAATTGTCTGTACTTTGGCAGAGTACCTAAATATAAGTTGAGTTTTATTGTGTGTCAAATCATGGATTCATCTTTCCTATGTTAGCATGAAAATCTTGGGTATAGGGGTGCTTCTGTCTTCCCATCACTATTGTGTTTCCCACAACTGATGTCATGTTCACTGAGTGGTAAGTGGATTAGATTGTATGGGTTTTGAAATTTTTTTTTCATATTTATGTGTATTGAAAACAATTTGATAAAAGGTTGCACGTTCTTTTGGGGCTAATTGAGGATTAGTAATGGACTTATAAAGACAACTGAGGGGCTGAGGTTATAGTTTAGTAGTATAGTACATGCTTAGCATGTGAGTGTTATGGCATCATGAGAAGGAAGGAAAAGAAAGGAGGGAAGAAGGAAAAGGAGGTAGGCAGGCATACAAATGATCACTCTATTTTCTGTTTTGCTCACACATGATAAAAAAGAAGAAAAGAACAAAGAATTCATGTGGGGATAATGGAGGAATGGTACTTCCTCCATTGCTACCATATTTATATTTGTCTGAATAATCAAAATTATTTCTTACAGCCTCCTGACAGCTGTTCTGTTGACCGAGGTTTCACATCTTTAATTGTGATTTTTATTATTGGCCGTTTATACAAATAAGTTTTATTTTTTTGGAACGCAGTGCCATTATGTTGCCCAAGCTGGCCTTGAACTCCTGGGCTCATGTGATCCCCCTGGCTCAGCCTTGTGAGTAGCCTGTGTTATAAGAATGCACCACTTTGTGTGGCAAAACTTTTTTTCTTTTTTTAAAGAAATAGATTTCCTAAAATGAAGTAGAGGCTATTTCTTTGGTCCTTCTGCTTGATCTAGTGTTAGTTATTTGTACA
This sequence comes from Cuniculus paca, assembly GCA_004365215.1. Classification (NCBI taxonomy): domain Eukaryota; kingdom Metazoa; phylum Chordata; class Mammalia; order Rodentia; family Cuniculidae; genus Cuniculus; species Cuniculus paca. Next base: position 11,783 of record RJWT010004209.1, on the reverse strand, counting down.
TTTACAGTTGTAGTCCTGTGAGAACTAGTTTAAAGGTTTCTAATTGTTTTTCATAAGTTGTTGATATTGCCATACTTTTACTTAGATACACTTTGAAATACTTATCTTTTAATTTCTGAATACAAAATGTAGGTATTACCACAAAGTCAGTACACCATTATGTGACGAGGGAAAAAAATCAAATTTTTATGAGTAGGGAAAAAGTTTTTGGCAAAGGTAGTTCTATCCTGTTCAATCAGTTCCTGAGATGGAATGGAGTCTTCTTGTATTAGGTGTGTCTTTGAAGTTGAAATGATTTAATGCTTATAGTCACCTATGAGTATTAGTGTAATGAGTTCTTAGAATCCTTTGTGCTCCCAAGGAGACCATATATATAGTAAAATTGTGTGGTGAGCAAGGGCTTTGTGACTTTTCTAAATAACATACCATAGAGCAGATAATATTTTGGTCTACTGGAGTGCAGCAGTTGAACCACCAAGTATCAAGTAGAAAGTCAGGTATGTGCACAATCTGGTTATAGATTTTTATTCCTCACATGTCCAGTTTTCACTGTGTGCATTTATAATTGCTGTAAAATGATCCTGCCATTGAACAGACAGAAAAGCAACAGAATATAGCCCAAATAGTCAATTTTAGAACTTTAAGAAATTTGGATAGAGAAAATACTAAGAATGAGAATTACCACCGATTTTGTTTATCTTACCAACTGCCTTGACTACTTTATGTAGTTTCGTTCTGTTGATCCATTGATTCAGTACTGGAAATTGAACCCAGGGAGTGCTGAGCTACACCCCCATCCCTTTTTAAATTTTGAGACAGGGTCTTGTGAAATTGCCCAGGCTGGCTTCAGACTTGTGATCCTCCTGTCTCATTTTCCCAGGTAGCTCAGATTAAAGCCATATTCACCTTCTACAAAGGTTTTTGGCACCCTTTTCTTAGAATTCAGGTTTTTTGTTTGTTTTGTTTTGTTTTGAGACAGTGTGCAGCCCAGGCTTACCTTAAACTCATGTAGCCCAGGCCCCAAATTCACAGTGATCCTCCTGCCTCAGCCTCCCGGGTGCTGGAGTTACAGGCATGTGTCACCACACCCAGCAGCACTTATGTTAAGGAGGAGTTTAGAATCAGCTCTTCAGGTTTCTTGAAGTGTTCAAGGATATGTGGCCAGTGTTATTTGCTGGAGCTGATCCTGAAAACGTTGGAGTGGTGTTAATTTTTTTTTTTTCTCCTGAGGTGTCTATGAAATGAAGGAAGTGCTAATAACACTTCCTACTTGTTTGGCATATCTTCTTCCTCATCTCTCAGAGGAGTTGACCAGTTATCAGGCTGAATCCCCAGACTATGTTTTGTTCTTTTCTAATAACTGTTGGGAAGTGTTGCATAAATTTTACTTGTTAACTTCTTTTTTCTTATGTTCTCCTAAAACTCAGAAAATATTATTTGCAGTTATTATCCTTATCCCGAGAGTAAGGCATGTCTCAGCCAAGTATTTTACCTAGGTTTATTCTGCAATCAGCCGCAGAGCTAAAAACAGAAGTCAGGATTCTTCCTTGGCTTCTTCATTTTATTACTGAGCCAGTTTCTCACTGTTTTAGCCACCATCACGGGATCAGAGCAGACACATTTCCAGGTACCAAAAATTTTCCAGTGCCTCTTCTTCAGCGTTTTAATGCTAGGATTTACACTAGATCTATTGTCTGGAGTAAAAGTTTCATTGCCAGTTATAAACATGATCTGCTTCCATATTATTCCTGATCTGACTGTTGTCCCAAGAGGTGATGGATAGTTAAAAGGAAGATTATAATGAATGCCATTCCTGTTTTCTTGTTGCCCTCTTAAATGTGATTTAACAGATTGCTGTCACAGGGTTTCAAGAATGGGCAGAAGTTAATAAGCTAGAATTTTTTCTTTTATAGTAATAAATGTAAAGTGGATTCAGTTAGAGTATGTTAATACTTGAGAATTTCCTGAATTTATAGGTAGAATCAACTCTAACCACTGTTAAGATGGCATTGTTCCTGTAAGACTTGAGGTCAGTATATCTGAATGTATTTTATGCTTTGAATATGTTGTGCCCAATTTTTTTCAAGTTTGTAGAACCTGAGGATACTATTGCAAAAGCTAGAAGAATTGACTGTTTTGCTTTCAAGATACTTTTTAAAAATCAGAAGATGTAGTTTCTGAGACTGACAGTTCCTCCCCACTTCTGAGGAGCAAAAGCGAAAGTTGAATTTTGATTAATTTTTCTTAGTTGTCATAGTGAAAAGTAAAAAGACTCAAAGTGAGCGTGGTATGCACGCATCGTGCAGCTTTTCTGTCCTAGTGCCCCTGCACGTGAGCAGATGCATGCGCACACATGCCACAAATAAAGAGTTCATTCTTGCTCGCACACAGCCAGGGGAGGCTGGCGGGCCACTGTGGTCTTGGGCACGGTGGAAATTGGCGGCCTTCCTTCTCCTCCTATAAACAACAACCTGACGTCATCCCGGGCAGCGGTGATAGTGGAACCACTTCAGATACCTCCATTGGCAGAACTGTGGAAGGTCTGGCTTTGATCACCTTCCATTACACTTGAGGAAATGCAGCGTGGAGAAATTTGTTACTGTCAGAAATACTGGAGTAGTCCTTTAAAGCTCTTTTTAAAATGCAGTACTTATCTTCTGATTTTCATATTTAAATCTAACAACAAACCTGCATGATAAAAAAGAGTGGTGATTATTCTTTCTTCAGAAATACAGTAAGCCAAGTCCAGAGGATGAAAAGTTACTTGGCGGTGGAGTGTCTGAAATTCAGGTCTTCCAAGCCCTGTCTTGTCTCTCTTTTCACAATGTTAAATAACTTCTTTAGAATAGTAATTGTTAATTGTTCTGTTCTGTTACTTCCTCTCCCATCTAAACTGTGTGGGATGATGATTTATGAGTTGTTTCCCAGTCAAGACATCTGTGCATTAAAATCAGATGCAGTCGTGCTGCATTTGGGAACTTGCAGACAATGAGACACCCCACTCCCCAGCCTCCCAGAGCCTTCTGAGACAGCCCAAGTCTACAGTCACCAGCTTAATTGGGAAGATTTATTAACAAGATGATCCTGGTGCTCATTTGGCCTCTGAAAGCCACATAAAATTGAGGGAATGAATGATTGTAATTTTTTTGTGTGTTGTTAACTGTAAGAGACAAAACCAACATGAAAGGACTGTTTCATTCATTAGAAATCAGAATTTTATTAGGGGAGGAGAAGAAAGTTAAAGGACCACTTTAAAATGTAAATGTTTGTCATAAACATCGTCTTTCTCATGTACCCACCTCTGGTTTACTTTCATGCAATTACAAGAGTGGAAAAAGAATTACATTCCATGGTATATGTAACTACATTCATGGTTTGGGAGAATTTCAGTTTGTAGGTAGCTCTTGGTTTTCTCTTTGTGACTCCAAGTTTTTCAAGATGAAAACAGTGAGAAGATGGGGCTGGGGTGTGCCTCAGTGGTAGAACTTTCACCTGGCATGCACGACACCTGGGTTCAGTCCCCAGTGCTGCAAAAAATGGAAACAAAAAGAGAACAAGCAGCAAAAGTGTTCAGATAGGTGTGAATTATCTACAGAAAATCATGTGGACCTTAATTTCTCTGCTAAAAGCCAGCTTAACTGGTTTTGAGACCTGACAGAAAATGTTCTGAAGTCCTATATATTGGCAGGGCACAGTGTCCCACACCTGTAGTGCCAGCACCCAGGAAGCTGAGGCAAGAAGATTGCAAATTTGAGCCTAGACTGGGCCATGTGACCTGTTTAAAAATCAGTCAGTCAATCAATCAATCTTATATTTTATTTAAGTAAATATAATTTTAAAAGAATTGAGTTATTTTTGCAAAATGCTTTTTAAAATGCACTGTGGGTGGGTATGATGGTGCATGTCTGTAATCTCAGCACTTGGGAGGCTGAGGTAGGAGGATCGCCACAAATTCAAGGCCAGCCTGAACTACCTAGCAAGACCCTGTCTCAAAAAAAAAAAAAAAAAAAATCATGGTGACACACAGGAGGCACTCAAAAGCAGATTTTAAACAAAGCTGTGATAATCTTTAGTTAACTATGGTAGCAATTTCTATAAACTAGCCCTAGCATGCAGCTATCTATTTATATATCTGATCTTTCTTGACTAAAATATATCACCAGGGAAAAAGTGCCTTTTGGGTAAAAACACAAACAAAAAAATAAAAAACAAAAACTTGCTGAATAACTTCGACCAAACCAACAAGGCTGTTTATTTTGCATTTTATTTTATAAGTTGTAAGAAGCTTTAAAAGATACTACCAGTTTTTAAAATTATAGCAGGCTGGAGGAATAGATGTGGTGTGCGTACAACCTGCTCAAACAAAGGAAGCAAGCCACTGCCTTCTTACCATCTTTCACTTCTTTTTGTAAGTGACAGAGAATAAGGAGCAAGTAACAGCTGCCAGCCAAAGCCTCTCACTTCTGTTCTGCAGCGAAAGTCTCAAAGTCCAGGGCGGCCGCGCAGTGCATTGTGTGGCCGGCTGTGCAGGGAGCCGCGGGTGCTGTGCAGCAAGCGCAAGGAATGCAGTGCAGTGCAGAGGGCAGCCCGGTGCCGGTGCTGCTCCCCTCCCCCGGGAAACCCCACTCAGCGCCTCCGGCAGTGACAGCGGGAGAGCCACCCCAGCCAGCTTTTAAGATATTATTTATTTATTTATTTATTTATTTATTTATTTATTTAAATAAAAGGATTCTTCAAGTTTCCCCAGCTTATCGTTTTACGGCAGTGGATTCTCTAAGCCCTGCATGAGGCCGTTTATAATTGTAAACAAATAGTAGTAAGGCAGAGGCCAGATGTTAGATAACTGAAGTCAGCGGTGGAGAGTGAGAGCGCCAAGCTGAGCTCTGATTGCCACACTTAAGTCCAGCCTGCAGCAGATAGGGTAGGAGCAGAAAACAAAGCAGAATTTTAATTTTTCATGAAAGCATTAGGTTTAAAATGCTTGTTTGTTGAAAGATACCGTTTTGGCAGGATTATTACAAATAATACAACTTAAATTTGTATGGTGGATTGCAGACCAGCTGGCTGGCTTTCTTTTTCCGTTCCTTTCCCTTCCCCTTTGCCTTTGCCTTTCCCTTTGCCTTTGCCTTCCCCTTCCCCTTCCCCTTCCTCTTTTCTTTTTCCTTTCCTTTTCTTTTCGTTTCTTCCTTTCTTTCATGGTCTGGGGATTGGACCCAGGGGTCCTACATTGTAGACAAGGATTCTTTCTCTGAGCTACGTTCCCCAGCCCTAATTTTTAGCTTGAGGCAGGGTTTCACCAAGTTGCCTACATTAGCCTTGGATTTGGGATCCTCCTGTCTCAGCCTCTCCAGTTGCTGGGATAGCTGGCATGTAGCTCTGCACCTGGCTTGCTTTGCGGTTTTCAAATGCTATCATGAACATCTTTCCTATTCAACACCAACAGCTGCAACCACCTTGCAAAGTATTGTCTTTCCCATTATATAAATGAAAAAATCAGAATTCTAGAGTTTGCAACTTGCTGAAGGTACAGCTAGTATGCAGTGAGATGTTCTGGTCCAGGATTCCCTTTGCTGCACTAGGAACAAGCAATTTGATGTCATCTAGCTGTCTGGTCTTACTCTTCACTCTCATATCTCTGTAGAAACCCACAATCCAAATACCCAACTTAGTGACCATGTCATGTTGCTCATAGTAAGACCATACACATCATCAAAAGGCAGCTGCTGCTGCTTTTTCTTCTTTGTTTTTGTACTGGGGATGGAACTCACGACCTCATGTTTGCCTGCAGATGTTATACTGCTGAGCTGTATCCCTGGCAAAAGGCAACTTCTTTTTCCTTAAGCCTTAATAATGGAATAAAAGAAGAGCCTTGTTACTTAGAACCAGTGGTAGTTCAGAAGGAACCATCAGACCATTGAGTTGTTTTTATTTTGGTACATTTTAGATATACATAATTTTCACATTCATCATAGGGAATTTGTGCCTGTACATGATATATCTTAATTCTTTTTCCCTGTTCCCCTCCCTTCAACCCCCCTTTTCCTTGTAATTTACAAAAGCTTTGTTTCCATTTTTTCTTTCTGTTCTTTTTTTTTCTTGTCCCTTCTTTACCCTTCCCCCCTCCCTTGTTCCCCTTCTCATTTGAACATTTTCTTCCCATTTCCCAATATGTATTATACATTTCAGTCTTTATTGACATGGTTTCTCACATCAGAGAAACCATGTGATATTTGAACACGTGTGTCCAATTTATTTTCGTTGAGTAGAGACTGTTGAGTTTTGAGGTGTGTGTGTGTGTGTGTGTGTGTGTGTGTGTGTCTTTACAGTACTAGTGATTGAACCCAAGACGTTCACATCCGCAGCCCTCCTTCCCTTTTCAAAAGTTTTTTTAGTTTCAGATGGGGTCTTGCTAAATTGCCAGTTGCCTAGGCCAGGCCCGACTTTGCACTCTTCCTGCCTCAGCTCCCAAATTACAGTACTGAGATTACAGGTATGTGCCACCATGCTTAACTTGGGACCCTGAATTTAATATACAGTTTAAAATCCAGACTAAAGCCCTTCATATAGAAAGTGAAACTTCAGTTACTTGCAGAGACCAGCGCTTACTTCCTCAGATAGAATGACCACTAGAGTGCCTTTTCTTTTAAAAAATACATCAGTCAACACAAGCTACAGTTCTTGTCCCAGGAGCTAATTTGACTTAAACTTTTAGTAGGCATTTCTGAACATCTACCTTGTGCAAACCCTGTGCAAGAGGCAGCTTTGCAGGAGTTTAGGACCCAGTAAGGAGACTTGATCCAGGGGAAAGTACATCCAGAGCTGTGTTCAGCCATTTAAAGACTCAGAGAGCCAGGGATGTAGTTTAGTGGTAGATCACTTGCCTAGCGTGTGCAAAACTTTGGGTTCAGTCCTCAGTACTGCAAATAGATAGATAGCTGACTGATTCAGACTGTCATTGGTATCCCATTTTTGGTCTCTGTCCTCAGGAAACACTAGTGAAGTAGCCCTTTGTTATATGTTCTCATATGACTTCTTATTTGTGTGAAAAATGACAACTGTGAGCACTTTGGAACTTTAGAATAATGCCACCCATCCCCCAGAAGCTTAAGTAAAAGGATTAAAAGCAAATCGAAGCTGGCTATGCTGATGCACACATGTAATCCCAACCTCCACTCTTGAGGCTGAGGCAGGAAGATTGCATGTTTGAGGCCAGCCTGGGCTATATATAGAGATCCTGTCACAAATTTTTAAAAAATCAAATCAAATTGTGATTGTTAGGACCAAATTTTTCTTTAGGTGTTATCTCTAGGAGTTTTAACTGAGAAAATCATGTATGCGTTGTCATCAAAGTTCTGCTAGTAACATTTAGCTCCGTGGAGTATGTTTTCAAAGAGCTGATGGCAAGCCAACCCATGTGTCACGGTCTTACATGAGAATTGGTCAGCTGAGAACCTGGAGAGCTTTTCTGATAATGTGGGCAGTCTCAAAGGTAAGTAGGGAGGATGAAAAGACAATGCAGAACTGGTTAGAATTATTACAAGTTCCATTATATGTAAAAGATCACTTCACCCACACACAGCTCATGGAATGCCTCGCAGACTTTACCTGTATCAGAGGTAAACTTGTCTTTTTCAGTAGTTGCTACCAAAGCTGAAAACTACACTGTGTAAATGCACCAGTTGGTGCAATATTCTGCATGACATGTTCAGGATAGAGTCACTTGGATTGTAAATTCCAAGGACAAACTGTCTTTCAGTAAAGCAAGTATGGGAAGAAACTTACATTCTTAGAGGGAAAGAAGTTTCTCTTTAAAAAGCTGCATTCAGTTTCCTATTCTCTGGGCTTGCAGTGTACTCACTTGTGTCAGTTCCAGTTTTTGATTTTCAGCCAACCTTCTCGTTTTTTCATATTTCTCTGCCTCTAAGTCCTTGAACCACACTCAGTAAAACTTGGTTATCATCAGGTAAGCCTGCCCTTACCCTGTTCTTCTTGGCTTAGGAACTCAGTGGGATAATTTGGGGTTAGCTTTAAAAAATAAACAGGACACTTGTCACCAAAGGTCTCTGCTGTGCCTTTCTACCATTATACATCTTACAGGCTTCAAATCAGGCCGAAGACAGAGTAAAACATTATAAATGGTGTCATACATGAACTCTGCTAGAGGTTTTGAAGGTTTTGTCTCTACTTATCATGTTTATTCAAAAATGTCTTTTATTTCATTATAGTAGTAAACACAAGTTGAAATTCATTAACAAATTTTTATATATGCAATTTTTATGGATTGTGTCAGTTTTCCCTCTTACAGGATAACTGGAGTAGGTTTTAGGGCAAGAACCTGTTTGTTGTTTATGGAAGTTGAAATCTTCCATTTGTTACTCAGCCCATAAGACTGTAGGAGAAGGACAGGCATCGCATATCTCTTTGATGGAAAGCTCCAGAAACTTATCAAAGTAACTTAGGAGACAATTGAGACAGTATCTGAGAACAACTTGGGCCATCAACCTATGGGAAGGGCAGGATGCAGCTGGCCTAAGCATGGCTCTTACCTGTGTCCCTGCCTGCATGTTTGTTTCATCCCTTCTCGTATCAGACCACTTCTCCCTATGGCTGGAAACTTGGCCACCAGCAGTAATCAATAGCTTCTGTCACTGAAGCATTCTCTGAGTGTCAGTAAAAAAAAGTCATAAGCAAGGAACTCATGACCAGTATGGGTCAGGTGTCCGTCCCTGGGTCACTCATCAGGGACCAGGGAGGTGGGGATCACAGGGAAACAACAGGAGGTGTGTGAAAGTGAGTAGGCATTTCCTAAGGATGCGGGATGGTTGCCAGGAGGAAAATCCCCCAGCATGTGTGTCCACACCAACATGCGAGACTCCAGTGTCTTTCAGTTGTTTAGCAAGACACCCATAATAAAAAATGCATTTTTCAGTGAGGCAGGCATACACACACAGTTTTAATTGAAAAAAATTTTTTGTAAAACAATATGCTCACTGTGTTCAAAGTATTCTGACATTTTCTTTTTATATTCTATTGTGGCTCATTTTCAGATAATGCTAATTATAACCTATCTCATTGATTTCATGACTCATTAATGAATGAATAATGATCTGCACCTTGAAAAATACTGTGCTAGATGTTAAAAGTAGCAGCTAAATTCATGTTCAACAAAATTTTGGACATGGATATTTATAGAATCTTATTGAAGAAATAACTTAGATTCTAGAAGGATGCTAGGATTCAGAGGGTGGCAAAAATGCAATATGAGTGCCCTTTCCAGTTTCCTTAGTGGATGGAGTATTCTGGTGTGAGTTCCCAGCCCTTTGAGAAGTCAAGCAAGTGAGACAAGTGCCACAAGATATGAGTTATGCTCCCCTCAGTTTTGGGTTTACCTTGCACTGAGAAATACTGAACCTAGAAGATTTTCCAATGTGTTTTCAGTTCCTTCTTAAAACAAAACCTCAGCACAGCTTTCTTGAAAGCTTGTTTATGGCAGCAGGAAAAGCAGCCTGTCCAGAGACCATTGGAAAGTGAAGGTCTCTGACTTTTATTTATTTATTTACTTTTTTTGTGGCACCAGGGATTGAACTCATGACCTTGCACTTGCCAAGCAGGCACTTAGGCTACTGAGCTAGATCCTCGACCCAGGTCTCTGACTTTTTCTCTTCTATTGGAATACTTGAATCTGTAGCCTTCCATCTCCTCAGCTGCACTGAAAGATTCAGATGGAAACTTAACTTTTGAATGAGACATGGAAATGCAGAGAAGAGAGGTAGCATTCCTTACTGCTGACTGTCAGTCTACTGACATCCTAAATAAATAATGAACATGTCGTAATGTTGATCATGCAAAGCGCTGAAACTTTTAAAAGTGTATTTGGAGAATATGGTTAAGAATAGGGATGATTTCACAAATAAGATATAAAAAGTATTGACCACAAAGGGAAAGATGGGTACATTTAACTAGTTTTTTTTTTGAAAGGGTGCTGTTTTGAGACAAGATCTTACAGTGTGTTCCAGGATGGCCTGGAACTTGCCATCCTCTTGCCTCAGCCTCCCAAAGGCTAGGATTAACTGCTTAACTGGGGTTAAAAACTTAACTGCTGGCTGCTGTTGAACTTCTGTTCAAGACAGAATGGGAAAAGAATTTAGAACATGTATCACAGACATAGAATATATGAACTGCCGGGGGGGGGATATAAACTGATGCTACGGTGTGAGGAAAAAGCTGGCAGTATTTAGTAAGTTGGAGAGAAGATGACCTGTGATCCAGTCATGTCTGTTTCAATTTACACTTGATCTTCACATTTTTAAACATATTGACAATGTCAAAGCACTTGTGTTAATGTGGATTGCATTTATTGTTGTTTATTTTATTAGAAATAAAAAAATATTAGGAACGTTTCCATCTAAAAACCATTGCATATTAACACAAGTAACATTTTGTTTTGTTTTGATTTTTACTGTCCTTTTCCTATGGGGGTTGGAAACTAAGTCTTATGCAGCTACACCAAGCACTTTACCACTGAAGTGTATCTCCAGCCTAAATAACATGTTTATAGAAAATAACTAAACTTTACCAAAACATAAAAATGCTCAGGGAGCCGTATTGACTATTTTATAAATCTGTTTAATGTCTGCCTTAATAGGAGACAGATGGATATTCATATCTGCTTTTCCATTTGAGCAGTTATGATGAGTATTAGTTGAAGTATATAAAGAAAATGTGGAGCCGCCCATAGTGGTGCACAATTGTAATCCCAGCTATTTGGGAGGCTGAGGCAGGAGGATCTCAAGTTCAAGGCCAGTCTGGGCAGCTGTCAAAGTAAAATTTAAAAGAGCTGGAGACGTAGTTCAGTTGTAGGATGCTTGCGTAGCATGTGCAAGGGTTCCATCCTTGGTGCTGGGGCTTGGGAGGGAGATGTGGCCTTATACAGATATGTAGTAAAAAAAAATGGAAAAAAGAGCATTCGAATAAACTTCAAATAATTGTATTCTTTTTAAATGTTAATATTAAATATGTAATTTAAAAATATTCTAATATTAAAATATTTAAAATATTAATATTAAAATTTTATATTTTATATTAATACTAAAACTTGACAAATGGTACTTTGAAAGTTGTGGCAGCATGAAACTGAAACCATGCCAATAAACTATATTTGTTACATTAAATGTGGTTTATTTTGCACGTAGAATAGATTTTTACTCATGTGAGATTGAGGAATATCATATATTGATTATTTGGAAAATACGGGTTTACTTAGTTATGATGTTCTTTCCATGGTTAACATCTTTCATTATACAATATTAAAATATCACCTTCTTTAACTTCTTCACTGATTTTATCAGAAAAAATTTTTAGTGCGGTATTGAGAAGCTGTCAAGCTCGTAGTGGCAGATACGAGTTTTCCAAAATTGTAATTTCCACTCGAAAGCCCAAATTTTATTGCTGGCACCAAAACTGTGCTAGGCTCGCTGTCTGCCAGATCCTCAACTCTGAGTAACTATGGTTTATTTGACGGTCGTGCCTTCAAGTAGAGATGGCAGTAGAGACTGCTATCTGTGCTCGGAGACAAACAAAAACAAAAACAAAAAACACCGATCCCCTAGGTGCTGACCCTCCAGGCGCCCTATCGATGTTGGTTCATGGCTCATGGGGGCTATTCCTTTCATCACTCAGAATAATCAAGATGCATACACATACTGCAGGGGAGAGGATTTATAGACGTAGTATTTCTCCTGCCACATCCAGTACTTTTTTTTTTTTTTTTTTAAACTAAGGAT